>BGPR01020852.1:0-27316 GCA_013235015.1 Araneus ventricosus | reverse complement strand
TACCTTCCCACCCTGGGATGTCCCAAGAATTTCATATCTTAACCCTTTTCTCATGTATGACAAATCTACCACTGCTCCTATCGTTTTTCAGCAGATTTTTCTTTATCATCGGCATCAGTATAACACTTACATTCCCATCTTTACGGATGGGTCGAAGACAACTACTCGCGTAGGTTGTGGTGTTGTCATTGCCGATGTTCCTAGTAGTTTTCAATTAAATGCTTTGTGCTCCGTTTTAACAGCTGAGTTGACGGCAATCTTTCTCGCTCTTGAGAGGATTTCCGATCTTCTCGAACATAAATTCTGCATCTATTCAGACAGTAAGAGTGCTCTTGAAGCCCTCAGTCATCCTCAGAATGGAACACACCAGTTGGCTTTAGATATCCTTTGCCTTCTGCAGTCGTTGCAAGCTAGGGACTTTCAAATTTTATTTTGTTGGTTACCTGGCCACGTCGGTATTCAAGGCAATGAATTAGCTGATGCTGCTGCAAAGACAGCAACTACTTCTTGGCAACAACCACTTCCCTACGCTGACATAAAGAAATTCATTTCCCATCATGTTCATAATTTATGGCAAGTATCATGGGATCTCCAGATCTCAAATAAATTGCATTCAATTAAACCCAGGATTACGTTGTGGCCTGCTTTGCCGGTACGAGAGCTTGATGTCAGAATGACTCGGCTCCGTATCGGTCACACCCGTTTCACCCACAAATATCTTTTGTTTGGTGAACGGGTTCCAAGATGTAATACATGCCATGTCGATTTCACAGTCATTCATATTTTAACCGAGTGTCCTCTTTTTAACCACCATAGATTGAACTTTTTTAAAACATCATCTCCAGATATTTGTGATTTAGTAGGGGAACGCCCCCATCCAAACGTTTTTATCTTTCTGAAAATAATTGCATTTTATCATTTTATTTAGACATTATAAATTTCTATTGTTCCCTGTAACCTTGTTTTTAAGATCAGAGATTTTTGCCTCCACATTCTTTTACACTAACGCATTTCAATTTTAAGAACCTTTTATATATTACCACTTCATTGTACGTCTCACCATATGTCTGGCGCAGCATGGCCAAGTCTGGCCCTTGTGCCATAAAACCGAAAATCACTCACTCACTTATACTGACAACATTAGCTAATGGTGAATGAGTCACAAACTATACTCACTAGGAGCGTGATTGCTCTATGGTTGGTGAACCTCGAAGTTTCCTCCAAAATAAACTGAAAACATACGAATGTGTTCTTAGTTGCTCTTCTGAAGAGATACAAATTCTCACTCGTGAAACAATAAAAATGTAAGTTTCTCTAAGGTAGCCTTTACGGTAGCGAAACAAATCTAATGTTTGTACGATAAAGCATCCATTCCTTCAATGTCCGACTGCCGAATTGTAAAGCTTATTCATGTGCATCTCGATTACTATATTAAAATAAGAAATTCATATAAACGTGATAAAAATGAGCCTTTATTTAATGCTAGGTTAGAAGACTTGAAACTTAAATCTAGATCACTTTTTGACGTCGCGACTTGTAAATGCACGATGACGGTGAACTGTAGATGCCAAAAAACACCAGATGCATGTCAATGTGCAATTCTAATTAAATGCTTATGTGAAAAAACAAAAGACAATCCCTGTCCTCGAGTTGAGGTTCATGTTTCTTCAAAGGAATTACAATTTGGGGGAAATCGGATCTATTGACAAGACAGTTACAAAAGAGTTAAATGTGAAGGACGAGCGGAAAGCTCGTGATCTTCAGCAAGCACTGAGTGACAAAGAAGTTTCTAAAATAGGAGAGTATTCGGAAATTGATGAACACAAAAACAGTTCTATTGAAGACTGAGTATGAAGGAAGGTGAATCCAAACCAAGTACATCTACTGAAAAGCCCCAATGACAAATGAGAATTCAACTTAGAGCAACAGCTCTAAACAGTGATCGGTTCGAAGTTTCTGATCGGGCAACAGCTGTGTTGCAAAATGCAACAATGAAAGAACTTTTTGTGGTTCAGCAACCCCCCAGATGGCACCACCTATCGACTACTGGTCAACGGACGCGTTGATCTGCGCTTGTACAAAAAAGTTTCAGTTCGGAAAAAAACGAAATGAAGGAAGGAGCGTCGGGACTGCGATCTGGAACACGAGCCCTAACGATGATGATGCCGCAGCAGTAGGTGGATAGGCCTGGCATAAATGGTGCTGGAATCTTCGCTAAAAACAACCTAACATAATGACACCCCGGGGTAAGACGTGCCGAGAACCAGGTATGTGAGTTTTTTTGAATTGGCCAATTCGCGACTCTCGAACAACGGACTATGCACGGCAACTGTATTGCCGGTCAAGAGAAACGGACATTATAACGTACCTTGACGGACATGATAATGAGTGATGCCGTAAATGATAATGTTGGAGGCCTCATTAGTTATATTAACCAAGATTGTAGCTGTCTATATACTTGATGTATCATTCCTTAACAATAAGGTAGAACAATAAATTTGGCATTGTGCAAATATTGTATCATTCTTGGGTAACTCGGAATCTTTCAACGGCCACTTCAGGCGTCACAACGCCACATTTGATATTTAATATATTTCTTTTGCAGATTGCTGCTACAGTGAGTAACCATATATATTCTACTGGTAATATTTAGGTTATTCTGTAACAAGCTGTCATAGCGTCAAGTGTTCCGAGAGACGTTGGGATAATCGACACAGATTCTTCCTATTAGGTTGATAAGTGTAAAATAAGAAGAGACAAGAGTCGTGTTAGGACGGATTTGAAAAGTAAACTCACATCTCCTGAGGAAAGTTGGCGTCTTTTCTTTCACGGACGAAAAAAAGATACTTTGTTCGTCGAAAATTTGAATGCCAAGGAATTTCGCAGGAATGTGAAAAAATAAGACTATTTCCTTATCCAGGAACCTGGATCAACTCTTATTGGACATATGTGATAAACTCGAGGAAGGAGATACAACTCAAAGCATTATTCTCATTTGTCTGAACTATCAATATCACTAGAAAAACTTGAAGTAGAAGGGGATGTGATGGTATTGTAACCAACACTGCATGGAAGAACGGTGTTATCCACAGACTAGAAAATCGTGTAGGACGCCCGCTACAGTGGAGAATATGCCTCCTGCATTTTAATGGGTTTCCTTTTCGCCACATTTTCCAACATATTGACGGTCAAACTGCAGGGCCTAAATCTTTTAGTGGGCCAATCGGGCAGCAGTTCACTTGCTATGAAAAACTCCCTGTCGTCGATTATGAACCCATAGATTGTTCAACAAAATTCTGTCTATATGGGGAATCGAACAAAGACCAACAGTATTTGTTTGACATTTCAAATGCAATCACCTTGGGACATTGTCCAGAAGACTTGGTAAATCGGGACCCTGGTCCTTTGTCTCATTCCAGATCCATCCGGAAACTTAAAAGAAATAGTTGTCTTCATCTTAAAATCATACAAGCCTGTGTTGTCTGCCATAAAAAAGAGCAAATATTTTACTGATGGACCAAAATATGTCTTTCAAGCAATCCAAACATCACCGTATTTAAGTTTCGTACCACCGTAGATAAAGTTTAAAGCTTCCGATTACATTGAAATTATTAATTTGAATTCTTGTGTGGTGTACCCTCCCCCAATGCTGTGGCACATAAATAAAGATAATATTAAATCACTCATCAATTCTGACACTACGCCCATCAAAGAAATATAAAAGTTTCCCTGTCGCACCAAGGCTGTGGAGAGGTGCGTCAAACTTGTGACAGAGGCCTTGAATAAAGTAAGTGGACAAGAAGCTAGAGATGGGTATATCCGAGCAACACTGCAGTCTAGATCGGTTCTGCCTAATTTCTTCAAAAATCAGACTTGAAATGTGTAGTAGATATAAAAAAGAAAGTAAAAAACACAGCAAGCCAAAGAATCCTACTTTATGGAAAATCTTTGTAAATAGTTGTAAATGCCGTACCTAACAATTGGATGGTTGGGTAGGGTGTGGGTGGAACTCAACGTGCAACCACCTCCACGTGGAGAGTTCTAGGTCGTTTTGTTGTTGCAAAACGAGCGAAGAGTTGCACACTGAAAATTGCGAAAAATTGGTAAATTTCTGTTTTTTCTAAGACATTGTGCGCACGGAAAAAATTAGATGGTTGATGAGAATTTATTTAGGTTATTTAAACCAAAAAACAAGCATAAAAAATAAAGCGTGTTTATTTTAAAATTTTAACCAACTTAAACAATTTACAAAAAAGACGCGTTTTTTGCAATTTTTCATTAACTAAGTACGATGCGCGAACGGAAGATGTTAACCGGTTTTAATTTTTTTTGTGCTATTTTTATTCTCTTCACAACAGGCAACTTTTCCGCACTAAAGCGTTCCGAAAAAATTTTTTTCAACCCACCCTACTATTCAGATCTACCATCTGATTAGACGATACATTGCGTTTTGGAGACTTGATTCAATTCTTATAAGAGTCTATAGAATACCTGCGAGTTTTATGGATCTCGCATAATTTCTGATAAAATTATAGTGTCTATGAATAAATTCACAGTTGACATGTTTAAGCCAGTCAAGTGGTTCGACTGGAAAAGGCTTTTAAACAGAAAGAGAAATAGGACGAAAATAACTTGGAATTCGACCTAAGCTTATAACCAAAATTCAATTGAGCATTTCAGTAGTTAATAAAAGAGTCTTCATTCCTAATTAGAACCGATCGATTGTAATGTTAACAAAACAAAGTCCTTGCAAATAACTCGGCAGTAAGCGTCAAGTAGGCTTACCGCATTTCGATCAAAAATATGCAAATTTTTAAATTATATTCCTGAACATACATGAGTGATCGAGAAAAAGACGCATATAAATTTTTTGGGGAAGAGAAGCCAAAATTGAAATTAATCGCTAGCACAAATTTCAGTAAAAGTTTGTTGTTTACCACGTTAAATTATGGTTCGATCTGTTGGACAGTTCTCTACACGGGAAAAGACATCCTGATATTTTGGCTTGTTTTGGTGGATCGATGGAATCCAAGCAGTGCAGTCATAAGCATCTTCGGAGAGCCAGCTGCCCAAAAGAGTGGAATCTGTTACACTGTCCAGTATTGCGAGCTTTCAATAAGGATGGTATTCTGAGGAATTTTAGAATGATTTGCAAAGTTTAAGTGTAAACTCTCCCATTGCATGTCTTGTCAGCAATTGTTAAAAGACTTTTTACAAACAGCACTAAATCCCTATACAACAAAGAAATTTAAAGGAAGTTCTTTAAAAACTCTTAAGCAACACTCAAAGAGTTTTTCCAGAGCTCAGTTTTTCATCTTCAAGCAGCGGGGTGTTTAAACTATTGGTAAATATTTCTTATATTCCAAGTTCTTCGAAAAGAAAAGACTCATCGTCGAACAGTTCATTAATATACTCACTTTCTGCATAACCAAATGCATCACTTATTCTATTGAAAATATATCAGTCAACAACAAAAACACTCATTCAGATTGAGCAGAATTCCACTAAAAGTAATCCAGAAAATTCACAAGAATAATTCATTTTCCTTAAAGAATAAATGTCAAGTATCGATGAAATGAAGGCTTGGAACAGAACTTGGTTTTAGAACAAAACGACGTCTAATAAACCTAGAAAACGATTCAATTTGTCCCAAGATCCCGAATAGGATAACCTATGAAAAATTCTAAGAATATGCATTAGAGCTAAATACATGAATGTATCGTTAGATTTACAACCAGAAAAAGCAACAAGAAAAATAGAATGACAACAATGCTATATAAAGATCAACATGTAATACGCAATTTTACTACACCAATAAAGTGGCAAGTTTAAACTAAGTGAAAGAACTTAAAATGATGTCTATCAAAGCTACACAGAATCAAAAAATGTGTGGATCGGCAATGTCTATACAACAGAGTGAAAAACAGAACTCAGATTCTTGTTGGTTCACCAAATTTCCACGAATTCAAAAAAGATCCAAACTGCTATCAGAACAATTTTAAATTTGTTGATGGATACTAACACAAACTAGTAGGAGTTGATGTTTTGATGATTTAGATAGATGGAAAGTAAGTTATTCTCGAATGAGATGCTCTCGAAAGATAGTTTCATCAATTCTCCAAAACGTTGTTTCTGTTTAAATATAACATTATATTGTGGTGAAAAAAATGAATTACACTTATAAATCTAAAGGCTTCTTGAAATATAAATCAAAGCACTGAAAGGATCACAATGTAAAGGACTCACTACCTCGATACTTCAGTGTTAATAATTAGAAAGGTATCGCGACTTCAAATATTTATAAGGCTTTCCATGAAAACCGTTTTCACTAGGAAGTTAATTTGGCTAGTAAATTTTTGATGCATGCTGTTTAATCGCGAAAATACTCACTATAACATGGAATCTATTTGAAATATTGGAGGCTAACAAATTATTCGCCAATCCCAAATAATAATCTATATTCGGTGCAAATTTCGTTTATATTGTCATGAAAATGCTCTGCTACCGCAACACCCTTTGATAGCAACCTAAATTTCTAGCAAAGTTAAAGGTTGACTGTTTTATAGCCAGCTTTCACTACGACATTCATCTTCCGAGAAACAATTTTTATCCTAAATCTTATTTACAGATGAATTCTTTTCCTCTGCGATTCCTTTGATGAAACAAAGGAATATCATAAGTGGTAATTTGTAATATACGGGCATCTGAATGCTGAAGTTTTTACACAAACTAAACGCATCGTCTGGACATCGAATTTTAAAATCTTGTATTTGAATAAAATTTTCTTAAATTGTTTATTTTAGAGAGAAAAATTGTAGCCGTTTCATCCTTTATGATCGTATAACATAAAAGGTCTTATTCAAGTTACTCTGTCTACTTTTGGGACAGATATACAAGAGAATTTTCCAAATCGACAACACTTCTGAAAGTTGACGACTTTCAAATTTGTTTAGAAAATAGTTACCTGCTCGAGAAGACTGAGAAATTTGGAAAATATTCAATTTACACAGTTCGTATTCTACCATCTACTAATTAGATTTTCAATATATAAAACTTACTATAGTCATGTTCATTTAAATTTGCGATAATTAACTAATCTTCCCTCCTATTCTAATTCGTTGAAATTTCAAAACGCAAGTTTGTCTAAGCAAAGTAGCAAATTCGAAAATTCAATACTCGAAAAATACACCATTCGCTCTATCGTCTCCTTTTTAATTATCCAAAAAATTAAGCATTTTGTTACTAAAGTGATATCTCGAAAGATGGTGCAATAGTATGTTGTATGAAGAGGGTAGGGCCTTGCTCAGAGGCGCACGTCGTCATGTCATGGATTACTAGCCTGCCTTTCTTTATCCTTCAGTAGCATGGACAGTACTTTCCATATTTTCCGGAAAGCCAGAATCGGGATAAATCCAACACTTGAACAATCTTTAAGCGCTGAGTTCACATCCTCTTTCAAGGTGTTATTTAATTAAGATAATCTTTGCAGTAGGATTAGAAATGAAAGAAGAGAAAAGCTGCATTGCTTTGATTGCCGTCATTCATTCCCTTGGAGATTTTTGATTATCCTGAAACTGGCAGTTTTTAGCTTAATTAATACACTTGTACAGCTTCTCTTGCAGGATATTAATATGTGTGTGCTAAGTTCTAGTCAAGAAATCTTTAATAGGATGTATCATGCCATCCAGAAATCAGTAGTAGTGAGTCCTTGGAAATTTTCCAAATCTCTTGGGAGATTGCTACTTAAAACATTTATGGAATGGGCATACGCTTCAAGGAGAAGAATGCAGTTAATTCCATTCGATTGTTAAATTCATGCATGAATGCAGATTTGTCCTAACGATGCATATCCAATAACTGGCCTTCTCTACAAAATGAAGTTCATCAGGCTGCAAGGATTTCACTCTTTAGTGGAAACTTGATAATCGTGTCGTTACATTGGATTACTCCTACGAAAGAATTATAGAGATTGGCCAGGTGTCACAGCAGTATGTCTGACGATTTTCCCTACAATCCGCTTGAAAAGATGCATTCTATCCACAAAAGTTACACGGCATTCAAACTGGAATCATGCTGAAGAAAATCCAGTTCCCAAATTGACACTCCAAAATGCTGCTGCTAATTTCGACTATGTTTCAACATGTGATGGTGTAGGGAATGTTGAGCATTTCGAGGAAGTCTGTCATGCACTTTCCAGTCCATATTAAAAAGAGTAGGACCTCTTCAAGACAACTTGAAGTCAAGAACCAAATTTATGTCACGATGAACACAGGGAATTCATGTCACTATGTGACGCGAAGCAGTGAATAGTGAAGATAAATGCTGTGCCTAAGGTAAGCAAAAATTTTCCTGGACTCTTATCCCTTTCAATCGTCATGAAGTGCATATGTCCTCTAAAAACTAGTCACGTTCTGGAACGACAGTCTCTGCTTCACTAAGTGTTCTTCCATTTTGCATGCTAATATAAAAAGTGTACTACTAAAATTATTTTTCCAGGCGTCCAAGTTTTAAGATTAATATCTGTTCCTAAACTCGTACCTACTGATTAACTCTCCGGAAAAGTTAATAAGCAAGTTTATCATAGCTTGAAACCTCGATTTTTACTCGCAGACACACACGGGGCAGGGTCCACCAGACACACACGGGGCAGGGTCCACCAGACACACAAGGGGCAGGGACTTCCTGTTTCATGCTCAAATGTAGAGATAGTTAATTTTTGTGCAGCTTAAAATCCGAAATTATTTTTGAATGTACGTAATAGCCTAGATATTGAAATTAGTCTCTCTGTTAAAAGATAGCTTAATACCACAAGGGTCGCAAGACCAAAATGGGGCGAATTAAATTCACCTCAAAAGGGAAGAGCTATTCTAGGCGGTGGTTAATTTTAGTAGTACACTTCTTACGTTAGCATGCGAAATGGAAAAACACTTAGTAAAGCAGACAGTCGTTCTAGACCGTGGCTAGTTTTTAGAGGACATGTGTATTTCATGACGATTACAGAGGATACGAGTCCAGGAAAATTATAGCTGACCTTAGACAAAGCATTTATCTTCACTATTCACCGTTTCGCGTCTCACAGTGATATAAATTCCTCAAGTTCATTGTGACATAAATTTGGTTTTTGAATTTAAGTTATCTTGAAGAGGTCCTACCCTTTTTAATATGGACTGGAAAGTGCATGACAGATCTTCTCGAAATGCTGAACATTCCCCTACACCATCACATGTTGAAAACATAGTGCGAAATTAGCAGCAGCATTTTGGAGTGTCAATGTGGGAATGGATTTTCATTCAGCACGATAACCAGTTTTGAGAATGCCGCGTAACTTTATGGATAGAATGCATCTTTCAAGCGGTATTGTAGGGGAAAAATCGTACAGACATACTGCTGGTGACACGCTGGCCAATCTCTATAATTTCTATTCCCGTAGGAGTAATCCACTGTAACGACACGATTATCAAGTTTCCAAGTAAAGAGTGAAATCCTTTGCAGCCCGATGAACTTCACTCTTGTAGAAAGGCGCTGTAATTGGATACATCGTTTAGGACAAATTTGAATTCATGCATGAATTTAACGAATCGAATGGAATTAACCGCATTCCTTCTCCTTGAAGTCGTATGTCCATTCCATAAATGTTTTGGGTGTCCAATCCTCACCAAGAGATTTCGGGAAAATTTCCAACCACTCGCCACTACTGATTTCGATGGCATTGACACATCCTATTAAAGATTTCTTGGACTAGCACTAGCACACACATATTAATATCCTGCAAGCAGAAGTTGCGTAAGTATATTAATCTAAGCTAAAAACTGCCAGTTTCAGGATAATCAATAAATCTCCAAGGGAATGAATGACGGCAATCAAAGCTAATTCAGCTTTTCTTTTTCCTTTCCTTCATTTCTAATCGTACTGCAAAGTTATCATCTTAATCAAATAACACCCTTTGAAAGGGAGGGTGTGATACCACGCGTAACGATTGTTCGAAATGTTGGATTTATCCCCGATTCCTGGCTTTCCGGAAAATATGGGAGTAGTTTACCGTTTCCATGCTACTGAAGGGATAGAGAAAGGCAGGCCTAGTAATCCATGACATGACGACGGCGCCTCTTGAGCAAGGCCCTATCCTCTTTGATAACATACTATTGCACCATCTTTTCGAGATATAACTCTTTAGTTACAAAAATGCTCAATTTTTTTGGATAATTAAAAGCGGAGATGACAGAGCAGAAAGATTCATTTTTCGAGTATGGTGCTCTCGATACATATCTACATTAGGTAAAATCACGTTCTTAAATTGAAACAATTTTAACTGAAATGGGACATATTTAAAATTTGCCGGTAACATTTAAACATCCCCAATTTTAAGACGTGTCAAACTTTGCCAGGTTGTAAATCTAATTTTCAAAAAGGTTAAAATTCGGAATATAGAAATCGGATTTTCGAAAATCCTGAATTATCCTGCCGGGAATAATTTTTAACCGTATAACTCACTTAATGACTGGTTTTCAGTATTCTATTATAGAAATACCATGTTTAAAGATCCAACTCTTAATTTTCAATAGATTAACTACATTGACTGATTTCCTTGTTCGTTTTAAAATTTATATTAATGGTTATTGAAAATGGGCCATCTTGGTTCGGATAAAGGTTGGCCATGATAGCATTAATTACCTAGCTGGACCCATTTAAAATATACGATTGGGGGGTGGGCAAGAAGGCTATGGCCAGCAACTAAGAACCGAGACTGATGTTAATATTTTAAAACGCGTTGAAATCGTAAAAATACTTTGGGAACGAGTTCAAATAAAACATTTTAACAAATATTCACATTTTCATTTCTAATACGAAATTTCAATGAAACATTTATGGTAAAGAATTTTTTGTGTATGAATATAAATGTAAATTTCAAAGCCACTCATTCAATTTTGAACCTTGATGAAATTCTGTGAAGTAAACAGAATATTTCGTTATATTAGAAAAACCATTTTGCGTCTTCAAATAATTAGCTTCCATATTTATTATTCTTTTATGAATTTCAAATAACTAGTAATTTAAAGATGAAGTATTTAATCACATAAAAACACATGCAGCATTTTTAACATATTTCATGACTATTAAATTGAACTACTACTAACCATCAATTAACGATTTTTATCTTAAACTTCAAGGCATTTAGTTTCGTAGGGAAGGAATTTCTTTCTAGAAAAGTCAGGCTATCAGAATGTTTACCGCTATCCCGTAGAGATCAGTCGAATAATTTCTAATTCCATGACAACAATTTATTTACGATTTCATATTGAATTAGAGACGAAATACAGAGAATAACTGAATTCGATATTCTGAATTTATTTCCAGGCGCATTTTCGTTTCCGGGACAAATGGCGCAATCTGGATAATAGAATTATGGGATTCTAAGAAAATCGAACGAATTTTAAATTGTTCAGCTTAAAACTGGTTGCCAATTTTATAGGGTTTCCCAATTGAAATATAAATTCATTTCCTTTAACTCATTTTGAATTTCGCTGTAATGTATTTTAAGTTCTCAGTTTTCATGAGAACTGGACAAAAACCAAATACCTTATTCTCAGTTGAAGCTGACGAAAACTTTATTTTAATCTCAAATTCGGTTCAAGTTTCCGAATCAAATATTTCACCGTTTAAAGCTCTTTTAGGACTTTATTTTACATTCAGTCAATTGCTTTAATGTGTGGGCATTCTATATATACACGAGTGTTCAGGTTCGAGTTGGTTTTCATTGTCAAGGAATAATATGAAGTTCTATAAATATCTCATCTTTGAAAATATAAAAGGGAACTTGAAGGATTTTTTTGCATTTTCAGGAGACATTCTCTTCAGCTACTACAGAAAATAATTAGCTAGGCATTCTAAACTCACAATTTGTTGTTCGAGATATCCTCGAAAATCGTCCATATAATATTCAAGTATCGATTTATTTTAGAGACTTCAAAGCTATAACTAGGTGACTGAAAGTGGGGCAAATGAGTGGTATCGTGAATGAGGAATGTCGCCGAATCATAAAATAAAACTATGATGAAACGGGTGATCTGCAGCTACATTACAGAGATGCACCTCGGCATCAAAACAATGTGCTGAACAGCATATAGATTACAAGACCACTTCCTTTAAGTTTAACGATGAAAGGATCAACTAATACTGAATGCTTAAGTTAAAAAACCAGACGACCGTCATAGGAAAAGTCTGTGATACAGTTAAGTGAAGTGAAGAGCACAAGGGATGGAAATTGCCGAAATATGAATGGCATCGTGCTCACGACAGTTACCAGATTTATTCTTTGCAATATTCGCGAAAGTTCCACATTTAGAAATAATTCAAATATCTGAACTTAATGGTTGATAAAATAATTTTATCTACATCTATTATCAACTACATAATTGGAGAATATTGAAAGTTGTTGCATAAATCTTTACGCAAGTAGGAAATATAACTACGACGCTGAAACAGCAATGATGCATTTAAATAATTCCAAGAAAAACATTCAAGATCTATTAAGGACGGATTGTTTTGATTAAATCTGTCCTTCGAAGAAGCAAGCAAATAAAATACTTTCTGTATACAAAGTGATAAAAGAACAAGTTTCACGAATCAAATTTGATTAATTAAGCATGTAAGGATCACACAAAAAGAGAATTATCCAACATGTTAAGCAGCCGAGTAGTTTACATCGTTGAATACAAAACATTAATCTAGATTTCGATCAGTGGCAAGATAAGGGAATAGTACAGATTGTAAACTACTGCCTCGTAATATTGAAATTACAATCAAACTGGTTTGTTAAACGGGTGGAAACTATTGCAAAATGAATAGATTATGTAATATGGGAAATAGAATGGTTCAGATGAGAGGAAGGTTATCAGACCTTTATACCACTAAATCACAATTTCATTGATCATGACCTGAAATTTTATTAGTGTTTGGGAATATTTATTTGTAGTTTAACCACTCGAAACTCTAGACATGAAATTACTGTAAAAGTCGAGCAAAATAAATTGAATTTTAAAATTTAAGTTTCTGTCCAACCATCAGATAAACCTTCAGCTTTCTTGCGTTAAACTAGGAAGATCTGCATTATTACTATCTTATATTTTATAAGAATTATTACATAGTTATTCAAGAATATCGAAAAAAATCGCCTTTGCTATTTTGGAACGGTTAAGTAATATCCAGTTTACACTTGAATATTAGAATCTGTAATCTATCTGACATCCCATTTTCTCACGTATTCGTATTAATAGTAGATCCCTTTGTGGTCTTAGTGCAATACTTTCTTTCTCTGTGCCTTTTTGATGTTTTTCAATAATTTAGTCCATTTGCTTATGTTTAACGTTAATAAAGTTATACTAATTAAATAGGGAATCTATCATTCCTTTGCTACACACCAGTACACCCAAGTGGTGACCCTGCACTTTTTGAAAATTCCTTCTTGAACGGCCTTCTTCTAACGAAGCGTGGACTGGAAGCCATACAGATAACTATGGAGGAGAGTTCGGCTGTTAAGATTCCAGGTTTCATTGCCACTGTCCCCGCTTTGTGGTTTAAGATGGTTGAATCAATTTCAAGTTAGCGGTTCCTAAGCCGATCACCGACACAAGAATCAAATGCAATTGCTACGTTTCTCATTTGCCGCCAGATGCGGCCATGACAGTTGGAGACGTCACCCTATCTCCCAAAACAACGGAACTATATTTAAAGTTAAAGGAGAAAGTAATAAGATATGGCTAGTGGTAGAGTAAAAAATTCGAACACAAAAGTTCTACATCTTTTGCCCCATTCAGCGATCAGGAATTTTCACCTACATGTGGAGTCAAGCAGGGAGACCTCTCTACAATTCTTTTTAACATTGTCATTGATAAGCCGATTAGAAATCCGAGAGAGAGTAGGTCTCACCATTTATGGATTAACAATGTCAATTTCCACATATGCGGACGACATACTCCTTTTTGCTTCTTCCCCACCTGGCCTATAGCATTTCCTTGCTCAGACAACTAATTTTCTATCGAAATGAAATTTTCAGATCAACTGCTCTAAATCATTTACAATGGACCTTATGCACCGTTTGTGTTCGAGAGTATAAAAAAACAGCTGTGGATTAATAAACAAAACGATCAGCCTATAAGCGACTCAGAAATAAAAGCAGTTCTGAGTCAGCTGTTTAAGACTGACCAATGGCTGCCTCCGGCAGATCACGTGTCGGAGGATGTGACGTCACATGCATAAGGTCCATTGCAATCTCTACCGACTCCAAAAATAAAAAGACCAAAATTGACAATTACCTCTCTTTCAAAGTTAGTAATTTCCAAATTAGATCGCTTAAAGGTAAAGAATCATTCAAATATTTAGGTGTTAGCTTCTCGGCGAAAGGTCTTTTGGTAGCTGACCGCAGCGCGACCTATAATAACTATTTATCTATATTAGAATCTGCCCCCCTCAAACCTCAGCAAAGACTCTGGATTTAAAAGAACATCCTCTTACCTAAACTCTTTCACCTTCCGGTTTTGAGTTCCGTCCCCGCCGGGAAGCATGCCAAGCATGATTCTACCATCCGTGCATTCGCCAGGGTGTCCTGTACCTCCCTAGCTACTGCCCCAATGCCTATCTTCATGCTTCTGTTGCTGATGGTGGGCTTGGTGCGTCTTCCCTCCGGGTTTTGTTTCCTTTATGGCGCCTCTCACGACTTATCAGTCTTGGTGCTGTCATGTCCCGGGGGTGCATGGAGGGATCGGCCGGGGGATATTTGCAGCGGCTGGTGGATCGAGTGAAGCGCATCCAGCTAACAGATAACCCTAGAGCATTTTTCCAATAAACTATATCAGTCAATAGATGGGAGCGCACTTTCCGATAGCTCGAAAGTGATTGGTCAAAACAAGTGGACACAGATAACAAATTTCTATCAGATAGAGACATCAACTTAGTCAAAGCCCGGATAAATCGTCTCCCTACGGCATCAAGATGCGCCTGGGGAAGATCAAGGAAGGACAAATACTGTAGAGCCGGCTGTCCCCGAAAAGAGACTTTAAACCATATTTCCCAGGTTTGTCCAAGAACCCATAGTAAAAGAGTGTCCAGACATAATGCTGTATCCAACTATTTGAAGACAGCCGTGGAGAACCGTGATTTTCTCCAAGCCTATCTTTGACTCTCCCTTTGGTAAGCGTAAACCCAACCTTGTCGCCAAAAAGGACAAATAAATTTGTCATCGACTCTCAAGTGGTTGGCGATTCCGTCGACCTAAAGAGAGACAACCTACGAAAAATTAGTTACTATCGTGACAACCAAGAACTTGACGATTCCATTCGGAAGGAACACCGATGGAAATTATGTGGGTGCCACATTGAATTTCTGGGGATTTTGGTCGGAAAAATCTGCTGACGATCTTGTTGGCGGATTTAAAATGCTAAATCGTTCCTACCTCCCTGTGATCTCAGAGTGTTGCTCGGTACCTATGCATCGTTCACCATGTTCAATGGATCCACGGCCAGGGCCACTGCGGCGAACGCATAGGAATTCGTCATGCCACTTGTCATCAAGCGCAGTTCCGTCCACTGACGTACTGTATTTTCTTTATTAATTGTGCGTTACATTTGTTTTGTCGGTTCGAAAATTTGTAAGGGTTTCAAGTTCATCCCTTAAAAAACTGATAATATAACTACTCTTTTCTGTTAATAAAGATATTTGAATAGGGTAAAAAATTCGACTAGGGAACAGATGGGAGACAGAAAGCCATTGGAATTATTTCGCGTGATAGAGAGGGGCTAAGAATCGCACTACGTAACCGATTCCCTTCTATTTATTAGAATTCTTACAAAAACTAACTCTAGCTATCTGGATAATATTCAACCCCGAACGGCTGAACAGCTGCAGAGATTGCCTCTCGCATTTTAGAGGTAAAACCTGTTCAGATAAGTGCCGTCTCAAAACCTTCAAGTGCCAATTGTTTTTGGAGAATTGTAACTTCTAGGCACTTAGTCCCTTATGCCAAAGTATAAAAAACTGCGGCTATTAAAAATCGATTCTGGAAATGGTTCTTATTCCCGCCCTCTGTAAAGTCCTGCTCAGCCGACAGAATCGAATTTGTGTTGGCATTTGAATTGTGAAGAATTTGCTTGAAAGGCCAGAATTGTTTTTCAGCCCTGTTCTTTTCAGGGAAATGCAGAGAGTATCGGCGTCATACGCCTTGCCTTCAACCTCCCGTGTTCATGATCGGAAAACTAATATTTTTCTTCTTGTTGAAACTGGTAGTGTCTGTTCAATCCTTCCCGACAACGAAACTCAAAAGCAATCTACTCCAGTTCAAACTTTCATTGTGACAAATAATACACCAAATTCTGGTGTACGACCAAAAATGAATGTCATTGTATCTTGGCTCAAGAAGGCTATTTGTCTATCCATTTTTTGTAATGATATTTATTGGTGCAGATTTCTTACCATTAATATAAAACTCGATTTCATGGAGCGTCGTTTATTTAATAACTGTACTAAACTAAATTGTAATTGCGTAATTAAAAATTCTTTTATGTTTTGTTAAAATTCGTGTTGATAATGATATTTCTAAATTTATATATTTAATAGTTTACTGTGTTCAGGATCGTTCTAAGAATAATATAGTAAATATTGATTGAAGTGAAACCACAGAATCTCTAAAGCAAAGACTAGATAAAAGCTTTGTACTAAATGGCGATTTTTTCAACATCCAACTGAGAACAAGACAAGATTTGAAAAAATAATGGCGATCAAGATTCGAGCTGGGAATCTCTTCTAAATACCTCTTCAGAGGATCTTGAATATATTATCAGCCATAAACATCGCCACGATTATTCTTTAGAAATATCTGAAGGTAGCTTTGTAGCGGCATCTAAACCTCCATTCCAAAAATATCAGAAGCGACTCCATTCAGTAAATAATCTCAGATCACCAATTCTAGAAGTACCAAGTCTTGAGACTTATAACAATCACTTTTTGTCAAAGAACATAGTTTTCTGATACCTGAATCTGATCACAAACAACTTAGGATTGTTATACAGTATGTACTGCACATCTTTGTGGCCGCTTTGAAAAACTAGATTATGGATTCTCAATGTACTTTCGGAGTGAATAGTTTATCATTTCTTGGATTGAAGTTTCCGGGAAGGTATTTCACCTCTTCCTGATCGAGTAGAGGCTATTCAAAAGTTACCAAGTCTAAATATCACTCAATTGCGGAGATTTCTAATATATTCTGTGGTGTATCTGGCATCACGCTTTGTTATGCATCCGCCACATTTCACATTCATATAATCAGTGAATTAATCCATAGCCGAGAGCGATATTTTCTTGCTCTATGCCTTTTAACAACTATTTGCTGCTCTAGAGTGATGATAATTTTGATGTTTTTCTCTAATATAGTTAATTTGATTATGTTTAAGTTAAACAACTTATTTTTTGCCACATCAATGTATCAAAAGCCTATGTTTTATTGCTATTAAATAAACTCTCATCAATCGTATGAATTTTATATTAACTTTGTTTAATTTGTATTTTTTTAGTAAAAGCCAAGTATGGTCTGGCTTTCTACATATGTTTGAGAAGACTCAACTTCCTATGACGTGAGCGACAGGCAAGCCAGCACATTACAGACCAGTTATGCAATTAAATTTTGTTAGTTTTTCTCCAGATTTCAAGAACTCCACCTCTGGATAAAGCAGATTTTTGCTAAATCTCCGCTGTTCAGATTACTTCTCATATCATCACTGCCCCACGAAAAAAAAATTGAAAAGACTTTATTCAAAACTCCCGGTAGTGAGTATCGCCGTTTCTCAAGTAAATCGATTCATTCCGGAATTATAAGAACACGTAAGGACCGAATCCTAAATCGATTTGAAAATCCCAGAAATACTCATTTCTAATCGATAACAAAATCGGTAGCAACATTTTACGTAAAGATCAATGAGTTAATGAGGGAGAAAGAATTGGATTGCAACTTTGAAGAAATGTTTAAGAATTAAATACATAAGCATTACAATGAATATGAAATTTATAAAGATTGCACATTAAAATTGTAATGATAAAATCGTTGATCAAGACATTTAACATCTAGTGTTTAAACAAATTGATATTTTCATGGATAGATGTGAAAATTCAGCGGCTTCGCCAAAAATGTGTGAAAATGCATCATCCTCTTATATATAGGCTGGGTGATATTTTATCTATTTTAGACATTTCTATCAAATTTGTATTCTGTTATTCATACAAAACTTAGTGATAATACAAGTAAACACAGGTACGATTTTGAAATAGCCTTGTACAAGTATCGTGTTTCAAAATAAAGTATACAATTCCTAGCAAAAACATTTGATGTTTCAAATTTACAATATATAGGTGTACCCTTAAGACTTACTTTCACAGTATTAATGTCATGATCACATTATTAAAAGGTTAAACTTTCAATAAATGGAATTTAACAATGAAACATTCATATTTACAATAAGTAAGTTTCATTTATACTTATCCGATATTAGCATATTACATGAAATAATTCACCAACCATTTAAATGCAAAATCGGGAGATTTCTTTTCCTAGTCCGTATTTTATAAGTCACTTTAAATTTTTGAATAGCAAATTTCTAATTATTTATCCGAAGCAAGTACTCTCGGTTATTAAGAGTTCCATCTCTGCATATTCAAGGGGCTTTTTATCACCTTCAATATACGTGAATCGAAAGATGATCTAAACTTCAACACAAACACAAAGAAAACCTTAAAAGACATTCTTACAGATAAGGGTATCGTAAAACAACTCGAGATCCCTTTGCCCTGGTGACAAAGTTGTGCGCAAGGGTGCTGGAAACTAGTTTCGGATGAAATGCGGCCTGAAGATTGGTCTTCAGGAATGTGTCTACAAGCCAAGCGGACGATTTTATCTTTATAATCACCTTCCATCGAGAAAAAAAGACTCCAAAATTAAAGTAGAGGAAGACCTTTCGAATCTTCAAGAAATGGGCCAATCAACTCAATTCCACACTCTACCGAAAAATCATTTATATTCATCAATATGCCAAGAAGAGTCCCTACAATAAAATGAGAATAGATAATATAGAGAAAAATTATTTTACCCATCTAGTGTCACGATTGACGAAAACCCGAACTACGCAGCACATATTTAAAATCCCAAAATAAAACAACCCCTCACATTTCAAAATTTTAAATATCAGGACCCACTTAAGGACTCGATAGAGATTTTAGTGTTGTTGAAAGGGAGTTTCTCCATGGAGCAACAGTCCGTGGGTATTCTTTCAGATCGAGGCAAATCGGCTCTTCAATCCCATTTAAAAGGAAATTTCTGCTGAATTTCTCGGGATGTCAATAGGATAATCTCTACAGCAGCTCTTCAAGTCATTGAAAGATTCCTTCCCCTTACCTAAAATTTTTCTTAATCCAAATTAGCAGAGTTTTTCATACCGTTACCCAATATATCCGTTTGTCTTAAGTAGTTTTTTCTATGTTTTCTTTTGTTCCATTTATTCTTTGTTTGTCTTCTATTTATTTTTCTTATTATTTTGGTACCTGTTTTAAATCTCGAGTTCGCTCTGGGACCAAGATTTGCTCTTTGTCTCTGTACTCATTTGTGCAAAGCTCCAATATGACCATGTATTTTTTTGTTACAGGTTTTTACTAACGACGGTACGTCGTACTTTTCCAAAGTTTTCCCGAATCCACTGTTTGGGAATCTCCACGAGTCTAGATGCAGGGATATGCAGTGGTGTTAAATTGGTTAAATACATAGTTAAGCGAGGAGCAATTTCAGTCGCAATTAATCAGTACAATTGCGTTTCGGAAAATATTTCGAAGTGTTCTTCGATAGCGTGGAAGATGTTAAATATTCATCTGCAGTTATTTGCAATGGTTCAATTATAGATTCGGTATAAATATATATGTTACGACGTCTATCAAATTGACCGGAGAGACAACCTGTATTTATGGCTGGATGAGATTTACAAAATCACTATTCCACGGAAACTGCGTGTTCAACCTGTTTATAAATATTCAGTTGACATTTCGGAAGTTTATATAATGAATTTATCGAATGCAAATTTCACTTATTAACAATCAGCAGCTTCGAAAACAAGAATTTCCAGGTGTATGCTTATGCTTTATAATCAATTTTAATTTTAGTTATTTTGTGTGCAAAGGTCACTGAATAATAAAATGGTCAAGTATACGAAATTACAGAAATGCATATTATCGTAATTCAAATTTACTTTCGTAACTGGACAGGGAAACGGTTGACAATGTTCGACACTACTTCACTGGAAAACTACTTTTTCCCATACTACCAGAATTGAAAGTATAAATTAAGCTTCTTTCTAATATGGGGCGTATATATTAAATTTAGCAATTTCAAAGTATTCCCGCCCTCTCACCAGCTGACTGGTACCCATCCCGTCCTATCTTTCTAGAAGCAAGAAAATGGGGTGTGGGTCAGACTATTTTTATTCCTATCCTTTCTCAAGGTTTTTAACAAACTCGTTCTGGTTTTCCCGCCCCAATACCTTAATCCATGAGTGCGCTCGCACTTCCCTTATGTTTCCCTTTACATCTTTCCTAAATAAAGAAGCTTAGCCTTATACTTCAACACTGGAGTAAGTGGAAAAAAAAATAAAAGTTTCTTTAAGTCCCTACAACTGAAGTGAATATAATCCAAACATTCCAGGAATGTTTGTCTGAATGAAACATTACTTCCGTCTCTGGTAATCATGGCAGAGGTAGAAGGAGGATTTCTGCCTCTGCTATTGAAACTTCAGTGACCTCTGAACACATTGTGAATATTAGAAATTAGCATCTTAGCTTTTATTAATATGCAAGGAAGATATTTCGTGGAAATGTTAAGAGAACATGTACTTTGTTTAATTTGGTGCCTTTCTTTCCGCACTCATTCTAGTAAGCATTCAATGAGACTAATTTATCCCTGAAATAGTGTGTACTCCTACTAGAAACCGAAGAATATCCTAGACTTAATAAAATTTCTTAGATTCATATGTTCCAATTCCGAGTCATTACGCCGGACATGACAAAATAAACAGCGATATTTTCAGAATTATTTTACTTTCAGGTGAAATATTTATGCAAATGAACTGTTAGTGCATGCATGCGGATGAATCTGGAATCCAGGGGAAAATTATACATTTTCGTTTTTCGAGAATTTTGAGCATTGCTTTTATAAACATCCACTTTTGGTATTCTCTCGCCGTTAAAGATAAAAAGTGAAATATGTAATTACAAAAACAACGAGGATAATTTATTCAAATTCTTAACCGTTTACAGCCTATGTTTAGCCGACAGGTCATAATGGATCACTTTGGCGCTCTTTATTTTTAACTTCTAAAGCTGCGCTTGCACTGCAATGATTTACAGGTATCAATAAAATCATTTTTCATTTTCAGAAGCTCCAAACTGAATTTTTTTACTCGCGTAAATTTTGCATCGAATAACCATTAAGTGTTCAAAGATTTAATAAATCTAAGCTTCTTGGCATTTACATCCCTTTAATTTTCAAACATGTTAGTTGGTGTATACAATCTCTGCAACTTTAAATACCGTGAACTGTGACGTGGTCCCTCCCTCCCTACTCTACCGCACCCTTCCCCCCACCAACTCGGGCTCCTACTCGCCACCCACTACTGCCTTTTGTCTGTTATAAGTGGTGCACGCTTTGTTGCTGTGTGTGACGTGTGTGCTGTGCATTGTTCTGTGTTATCTTTGTTTAGTGTTTATACTGACAACATTAGCTAATGGTGAATGAGTCAAACTATACTCACTAGGAGCGTGATTGGTCTATAGTTGGTGAACCTCGAAGTTTCCTCCAAAATAAACTGAAAACATACGAATGTGTTCTTAGATGCTCTTCTGAAGAGATACAAATTCTCACCCGCGACAAACAATAAAAATGTAAGTTTCTCTAAGGTAGCCTTTACGGTAGCGAAACAAATCTAATGTTTGTACGATAAAGCATCCATTCCTTCATCGTCCGACTGCCGAATTGGAAAGCTTATTCATGTGCATCACGATTCCTATATTAAGATAAGAAAGTCATATAAACGTGATAAAGATAAGCCTTTATTTTATGCTAGGTTAGAAGACTTTAAACTTAAATCTAGATCACTTTTTGACGTCGCGACTTGTAAATGCACGATGACGGTGAACCGTAGATGCCAAAAAACACCAGATGTATGTCAACGTGCAATTCTAATTAAATGCTTATGTGAAAAAACAAAAGAAAATCCCTGTCCTTGAGTTGAGGTTCATGTTTCTCCAAAGGAATTACAATTTGGGGAAAATCGGATCTATTGACAAGACAGTTACAAAAAAAGTTAAATGTGAAGGACGAGCGGAAAGCTCGCGATCTTTAGCAGGCATTGAGTGGCAAAGAAGTTTCTAAAATAGGAGAGTATTCAGAAATTGATGAACATAAACACAGTTCTATTGAAGACTGAGTATGAGGAAGATGAATCCAAACCAAGTACATCTACTGAAAAGCCCCAATGACAAATGAAAATTCAACTTAGAGCAACAGCTCTAAACAGTGATCGGTTCGGAGTTTCTGATCGGGCAACAGCTGTCATAGCGTCGAGTGTTCTGCGAGACGTTGGAATAATCGACACAGATTCTTCCCATGTGGTTGATAAGTGTAAAATAAGGAGAGACAAGAGTAGTGTTAGGACGGATTTGAAAGTAAATTCACACCTCCTGAGGAAAGTTTGTGTCTTTTCTTTGACGGACGGAAAGAGGATACCTCGTTCGTCGAAAATTTGAATGCCAAGCAATTTCGCAGGAATGGGAAAGAATGACACTATTCCCATATCCAGGAACCTGGATCAACTCTTATTGGACATGTATCTCCTTCCTCGAGTTCATCACATGATATAACTCTGAGCATTATTTTTCGTTTGTCTGAACTATCAATATCACTAGAAAAACTAGAAGTAGAAGGGGAAGTGATGGTATTGTAACCAACAATGGATGGTTGGTTGGTTGGTTGGTTGTGTTGGGTTTTTTGGCGCAAGAGCCATAAAGTTTGCCATACTGCGCCAGAAAAAATGTAAAATCCATGTCAAGATTAAATTTGTATAAGACTAGAAAACACATGTGCCGAGCGGTTAGAAGCAGAAAAAGTCATGAAAAAATGTCCAGGTAATAAGTAAGTTTAAAAGTGTCTATAAAAGCATGAAAAATGTGCAAAGAAAACATTAAATCAAGGAATAAAAACCAATAGAATTTAAGAAAGGAAAAAGCTTTTCATGTGGATAAGTGCCAATCAATGTCAAGAGGGTAACTGAAGTTGTCTGAAAATAGCGCAGTCTTTGAGAGTTAAAAAATGGACATTCCACAAGAAAGTGGATAACAGAGAGGGAGCAGCCACAGTGTGTGCAAGTGGGAGCCTGTTCTCCCATTAACAAGTACCGATGTGTAAGTCTAGTATGTCCAATGCGCAAGCGTGTCAAAACTGTATCGCTTTTTCGATTTCTCATGGAAGGCCAATTTTCAATCACTGGTTTCACTGCGTGTAGCTTATTTTGAGTTTCAATGTTCCACTGTGTTTGCCAGCTAAAATAAAGCTGGTACTTGATATGTTTTTTGAGATCGCATGCAGGGACGGGCGTGTTGTAAAAAGCAGATGCCGACTTAGCGGCCTTATCTGCATTCTCATTTCCTCTTATTCCCACATGGGATGGTATCCAACAAAATAAAACGGTAAAACCACGAAAAAGAAGTTTGGAATAAAGCTCCAAAACGCTAAAAACCAATGGATGACTCTGATGATTTGATGACTTTAATGATTGTAAAACACTCAATGAATCAATGTAGATGATATAACAACCACAAGGTCTATTTAAAATATTTGTCAGAGCAAGCTGGACTGCAGTAATTTCTGCGGTAAAAATAGAACAGAATTGTCTAAGTTTAAAACTTAAAATTTTATCAGGGAAAACAACTGCTAGAGAAGTATTTGTGGATGTCTTTGATCCATCTGTAAAGATGGGAGTAAAAGTACGGTAATGTGATCTATGCTCAAAATATAATTTCTGGTAAATAGTATCTGTTGTCTGGTTTTTTGGGAAGTTTTTAAAGGGATTCAGGTAATTAAAATCATCATTTTTCCAAGGAGGAAGATTGTTTATAGCATGTGGAGACACATTTAAATAACTTAAATTTAGATCCGATAAAGTTGTTCGCATTCTAGTGAAAAAAGGGGTGTAGTTGATTTTCTTTTTTCCTGTAAACGGATTAAAAAAGGACGGAGCTGATAGTTATGAAAAGGATGATGAGGACGAGATTCTATTTTAAAATAAAAATGCAGCGACAGCATTTGTCTTCTTAGACTAAGAGACGGCTCATACGAATCGACATACAAGCTTTTCACTGGAGATGTCCTGAATGCCCCAGAACAAATCCTGAGAGCTGTATGATGCACTGGGTCTAATTTTTGAAGAACTGTTTTCCTGCTCGAACCATAGATCACACATCCATAGTCAATCTTTGAAAGAATAATAGCCCTATAGATGCGCATCATAGAAAGCCGGTCTGCTCCCCAAGCTGTTGTTGATAAAACCCGTAAGATATTCAGAGATCTTTCGCATTTTTTCCTTAGGGAGATCACGTGAGGCAAAAAAGTTAACTTTTTATCAAATATGACTCCCAAGAAGCGAATTTCATTTAAAAGTGGGATTGAATGACCGTCAAGTTTTATTTCTGGATCTAAGTGAAGATTGCGTTTACGGCAAAAGTGAACTGCTGCTGTTTTTGATGTGGATAAAGTAAAGCCGTTCATGATAGACCATTTTTGTATGCTATTTACTGCATTTTGCAGTTGTCGTTCAATAAAATTCATATGGTTTCCTGTGCAAGAAATGTACAGGTCGTCAACGTAAAGGTATGCTTTCACTGACTGTGGTATTTGGTTTAAAATGTTATTTATCTTAAGATTAAAAAGTGTTAAGCTTAAAACGCTTCCTTGAGGGACACCCTCTTCTTGAACATAAAAATCGGATAATTCCGAACCTACTCTGACCTGAAATTTACGAAAGGCTAAAAATTTCTGTATAAAAATGGGAAGATTCCCTCTCAAATTAAAATCGTACAAATCTTTGAGAATGCCATACCTCCACGTACGGTCGTAGGCCTTCTCAATGTCAAAAAATATGGCCACAAGATGTTTCCTTTGTAAAAAAGCGAGTCGGATATCTGTTTCAAGTGCTAAAAGATTGTCTAAAGTGGACCGTCCTCTTCGGAAGCCACTCTGATTTTGATTTAATAAATTATTGCGTTCTAAAAAGTAGATGAGTCTCCGATTAACCATCCTTTCAAGAAGCTTACAAAGACAACTAGTCAGAGCAATAGGGCGGTAGTTGGAAGGGTCTGCTGAATTTTTGCCTGGTTGAAGTAGGGGAATTACAAGTGCATGCTGCCAAGAAGTAGGAAAGTGGTACTCGTTCCAAATTCTGTTATAAAGATAAAGCAAGTTTTTCTGAGACTCGGAGTTTAGATGTTGGATCATAATGTAGCTTATGAGATCAGGGCCTGGAGCAGACTTATGAGTACTGGATAAACATAACAGGAATTCTTGATAAGTGAAATTTTGGTTGTATGGAAAGGAGGTTCGAGTCTTAAAATTTAACTTTTTCCTCTCTGTCTTTTGTTTGTGGCTTAGGAAACAATGGATGGAAGAACGGTGTTATCCACAGCCTAGAAAATCATATAGGACGCCCGCTACAGTGGAGAATATGCCCCCTGCATTTTAATGGGTTTCCTTTTCGCCACATTTTCCAACATATTGACGGTCAAACTGCAGGACCTAAATCTTTTAGTGGGCCAATCGGGCAGCAGTTCACTTGCTATGAAAAACTCCCTGTGGTTGATTATGAACCCATAGATTGTTCGATTCCCGATATAGACAGGAATTTGTTGAACAAAGACCAACAGTATTTGTTTGACATTTCAAATACAATCACCTTGGGACATTGACCAGAAGACTTGGCAAATCGCGATCTTGGTCCGTTGTCCAATTCCAGATGGCTAACTGCGGCCAACCGAGTCCTTAGATTGTACACAAGTTCATCAGATCCATCCGGAAATTTAAAAGAAATAGTTGGCTTCATCTTAAAACCATGCATGCCTGTGTGGTTTGCCATAAAAAAGAACAAATATTTTACTGACGGACCAAAATACGTCTTTCAAGCAATCCAAACATCACCGTATTTATCCGATGAATTACTTCAAGTGGTCGATCCAGTAATACAACGAAATGCGTTCTTTGCGCACCCAGAGAATGTTCTGTTGACAATGTTTGTCGATGAAAGAGAATATATTCGGGAGCTCAGTTACAGAAGGATCTTAAAAGCAAGACAAAACGTCCCAAAGAAGAAGACTGTTAGAAATTTCGTACCACCGAAGATAAACTTTCAAGTTTCCTATTACATTGAAATCATTAATTTGAATTCTTGTGTGGTGTAGCCTCCCCCCAATGCTGCGGCACCCAAGTAAAGAATATATTAAATCACTCAATTCTGACACTACGCCCATCAGAGAAATATAAAAGTTTCCCTGTCACACCGAGGCTGAGGAGAGGTGTGTCAAACTAGTGACATAGAACTCGAATAAAGTATGTGGACATGAAGCTAGAGATAACTATATCCGTGCAACACTGAAGTCAAGCAGAACAGATCTAAATTTCTCCAAAAATCAGATTTGAAATGTGTAGTAGATATAGAAAAGTAAAAAACATAGCAAACCAAAGAATCCTACCCTATGGAAAATCTTTGTAAATATAATGTAAATACTACACCCAACAATTGGATGGTTGGGTAGGGTGTGGTGACTCAACGTGCAACCACCACCACGTGGCGATTTCTGGGTCGTTTTACTGTAGCAAAACGAGCGAAGAGTTGCACAGTGAAAATCGCGAAAAATTGGTAAATTTCTGTTTTTTCTAAGACATTGTGCGCACGGAAAAAATTAGATGGTTGATCAGAATTTATTTAGGTTATTTGAACCAAAAAATCAAGCATAAAAAATAAACACGCTTTATTTTAAAAGTTTTAACAAACTTAAACAATTTACAAAAAAGACGCGTTTTTTGCAATTTTTCATTAACTAAGTACGATGCGCGAACAAAAGATGTTAACCGGTTTTAATTTCTTTGGCTATTTTATTCTCTTCGCAACAGGCAGCTTTTCCGCACTAAAGCGTTCGATCTTTTTTTCCATTACCCTACTGACAGATCTACCCATCTGATTAGACGATACAG
>BGPR01020851.1:0-27318 GCA_013235015.1 Araneus ventricosus | reverse complement strand
ATTCCATTGACTTAGCATTACACCGGAATTACGTAGTTAAGGCATTTTAATGTGAAATAAACAAAATAGAAAACTCATATTGAATGAAAATGCTACAGATATATTAAAATCATTTTATTTATTCGCCTCCAAGTTGCAATATTTAATTAAATTTTGTATCATTCTTTAAAATTATTAATAACTTATGGAGAAAATTAGCTTTTGGCGGTTTAAAAAATATTTTGGTTCAACTGATATTCTAAATTTAATTAAAAAAAAAATGTTTCATACGCTTAGAGGAATTTTATTGTATTGTATTTTACATAAATATTCTTTGTTTACATTAAAAGCAAACTGACATTAAATTATTTTTCATCCCCAAGCAACACCAGATGTATCAGCTGATCAAATATAAATTATAAAATTTTGCTTGTAATGACAGGTTATGTACAACTGATAAAAAATGATGATTGTTTATAATTTAGAATGTGGCAATTTCAGGCATTTATTATATTATTTGGCGTATTTTTAAATCTTTCTTGTTCTAAAATATGCTGAATCATTCCTATTTTTTTTTTACATTGAAACCAAATTTTAGGTAACTCATTTTGGTTTTATGATTGTACTGATTTTTGATGCTCTTTTCACTAGTTAAAATCTAATTTTCGGTTTGTTTAACCAACTTTCACCTTTTCAAATTCAAACTTTTCTTGACAGATTCAACGCAAGTTTTAATAGTAACTTTCAGATGGTAAAAGATATCCTCGGTAAACTTTTCAGCTGTAATAGATATAACAAAATCTTACCCTCAACAAATTCCTACAATTTAAAATTTCTTAGAACTAAAGCCATCATAATGTAGTGGATTCATCAGCGTCACAATCCATGAAAAAACGTAACTGTTCTTTATTTAATATGTAAATACACATTGCATAACACAGTACATACCTCATCTTTTACCATCTTACTTCTAACATGGCGCTGAATTGATATTTTATACATTCTATTTGAGTAGCAAAAATGTATTCTTTCCTTTTGACCGTCATAATGCAAGGAAAAGCGATACCTAGAATTCGAAGGGAAGTTTTAAAACTTGTAATGTAATATTGCACTGTTAGTATTCTTTTTATATAACCGCTGGAGGTACATATTTATTAACTAACTTTAAGAAAATAGAAATCAAATGAATAATTGAATAAAGTTAACTATATATTTTATACATCAGAAAGAATGTACAGTTTAGATTAGACAAATAATAATATTATCTGACGAACACGAATGATTTTTAATATAAATAAGAAAGTATATTAAATATAAATTAAATGAAGTTTAGGACTGATCACAAACAAATAAACTAAATTAAATTTCTGATCAGGAGACTGGGTTATATTGCAAAAGAAAATATAAAATAAAAAATAAATAGTAATGGATGCAAAAGTTAGAATTGGTGAAGCATAATTTTTGTGTATCAAAATGCTCATTAATTGATTCCCTAAGACATTGATAGACCTTATAAGAATTTCATCACATCCATAAATCATACATTTATCGCTCATGTATAATATTACTGACTTACTTTGAGGCTTTATACCTTTACGAGTTAGCTAGGTCTCATGTGGGAAATAAAATATATCGTCTTACTGGGAATTAGTTTGAATTACATTTTGATGGATATATTTTTTAAAATTTTGATAATTATGGAACTTTTTTGCATTTCTATAGGAATGAATGGATAGGAGTAATGTTTTTTTCGGCTCAAACGAAAATTTTGAATACTTTTAGTAATTAACTAAATTCTTTCATTTAAAATATCGAAATAATTAAATAAATTTGAACTATATTTTGTGATTTAACTGTTTTTAATCAATTTGTTCAGTCTGTGGATCCTCTAATATAAGCATCAACGCAAATAATAATTACAATGTGAGAACGTGGACTCAGGAATTCTAAGAATGGGAGATAGCTTCTAAAATTAATAGAAAAGAATTATACCTTTTTTTTGGGTTGTTTATATGTTAATTGATAAGATAAATATTGTTTGTGAATCTTTCTTTGTTTTCAAACAAGATATTCTCGAGTACCGTTTTGCTTTGTATTTTGTAATTTTTTTTTAAAAAATAAGCAGCTAGTTTATTTGCCATAAAGTACTCAAAAACTATTATAGAATTCAAAATGGATTTTTATAAGTTGAGAGAGAATTTTAAAATAGTAATGAATGTATAAATCGAACGTGTCACATTACCTGTAAATTTTATTTGCATTAAAATACATCATTGTAGTTCATCAGTTCATATTTATTTATTCAGCTTTGACTGTTTCCTACTTATACAATTAAGAGAAGAACAAAATCGACGAATTTCGGGCGCTATGCTGGTTTTATTTTAAAGTTAGTAAGTTTGTACGCGCAGTAATCGCAATGGAACTTTTATTATGATCTGGAAGTTTGTATGGATCGATAATTTGTATGGAATCCATTCCATGTTCATATGATTCACGTCAAATTCGTTCCTACATATCGTCAAATGAGGATACGTCCGTCATGCCTTAATATTGGAGATTTTGGCGCATTTTGCAGGAAGGAAAAAAAAGATGCGGGATAACAACAGTAGGTGCAAATGTTAAATCAGATTTTAGTTAGCATGTGCAATTATGTTTATCATACTTTTGATTTTATCATGTAAATCAATAGAATTTCATTCCATGCCAAAGCCATGCATATGGATTATCTTTTATAATGGACTCCATTCATGTTCAGCGTGAAATGCGTTTCAATATGGAATTGTGAATGCGTTCCAATATAAAATGGCGTTTATATAAAAAATACCATATATTGGAATTTGTGGCGATCTTGCGAAGGAGTTAAAAAACGATGTAGCCTCAACTCAGCGTAAGACATGTGCAGTCAGATTTTTAGATAGCATACGCCGTTATGTTTATCATATATGATAGAATTTTATCAGTACAAATGATTAATTTTCACTCTCCTACAGTCACATTAAATATAATGTCCAAAATATACTACAAACCAGATGAAACGGTTGTTATTATTTTTTAAATCAATTTTCTTTATAGCTATATCAGCTGATTATTAAATGCAGCCAACTCATAAGGTCTAACTTGTTAAATGATGAAATTCAAATGAACTCACAATTAAATAACCGCAATAGAATTTAAAATTATTCCATTTTAGTTTAGTTGTTATATAGTTTTGATACTTTAAATACTCCTTGTGAATTGAGTTAAAGTCTTCACCAAAACTCTGTCGTCTAAATCGTTTCTTTGACGATATAAGGAACAATTAAGAAATTAAATTCTATACAAACAATATAGTCGCTTTGGACAACGCGTTTAAATAATTTTTTTATGTTGACTTTGAACTTTCGATATCTTCTTAAAAAATCAGCTGAATTGAATCAATTCAGAAATGCGTGAAGAATTTTTTTTAAAAATGGTTCACAAAACCACTTTCCCTAAATGCAAAAGCTATGTAGGCAAATCTGAAATTTATTCAATTCAAATAAAAACCACTTCTTTGAAAGATTATTTTATTTTATTACAATTCTTGAGGCAGTTGATATAAATATTTGCTGGACAGATAAAGGTTACCGGTCGCGAAATGTTTTGTTATTACTTCGCAGTTTTCGAGATTAAAAAATAAAACTGTTCTAAAGTAAGAATTCCAGACAGAAAATGTAATCATGTACTAAAGTAAGAGATCAAACAAATAATAGAATGCAAATGAAATTTCATTCTGTTGAGTTGTTGTTTTCTTATTCTTAGAGAATTGTTCGAGATTTAATCAGAATTTTATTTCTAGAACAGTAATATTCTTTAAACTTTTCTTGGAAATGAATGCGCAAAAATAATCTTCTCCATTTTTTCAAAATTGAAAGGAAGAAATGCTAGGGAACAATTTTGATTCGAATTTCTATTTTACGGAACTGCTTTGTTTTCCATCTGTTTCAAGTTAACTTTTTTGAATAGGAATTTTATTTAATTGAGTTTAGTAATGTTTTCAATGGCTTATACTAATGACACTATTACATACATGTTTTTTAAAAGTACTACGAACCTTAGAGGAATGAGAGTTTATAAATGTTTTGTCTTCTACACTAAATTATAAATTGCCAGTAAATTATTTTACAATTAAGAGCCATTGTTTATTCAGGGGAAAATTGAGAAGAGAAGAGTAATTGAAAATTAGGATTCACTGGAGAAATCTAAAGTTTATATGCGTTAGCATTTGAAAGAAAAAAATAATTGACTAATGTCGAAAATCCATTCATCCAGTAAATTTCTAATTTTATATTTCTAGAACATTCTACTATTATTAAAACTAAATTCTTCTAATAAGGCAAGGATTTTAATTGCAGAAAAGATCATGTTATATTGTATTCATATCTAAAATGAAGGTAACAGATGTTAAATTTTTTTGCCTCTAAATATGTAAGAAAAGACAATAAACTCTGTTAAATTATTCAAATTTCTGTGATAAAGCATATTTATTGCAACTAAGCACGATGAATTACATATAGTCTTCATAAACGCAATTTTGTCTCTAAACAGAATAATATCTTACTGTTGCCAAGACAAAAAAAGAATAACTTTTCCAGCAGAATATATTCTGATTATACAGAAACATTTACTCGCGATTTTTATATGAGAAGGAGAAGCTGTGTATGGTATAAAGGACAGGGGTGTGAGTGGAGCAGGAACGCAACGGAACGGCTTTCTAATTTTTTAAAAGCTTTCTTTACGAGAAATAAGTAAGAAAAAATTTCAGATATCTCTTTAAAACAACTGCTTGATCTTTGTCTAATGCTTATTCACGAAAATAGGATAAATATTTAAATTAATAAAGGTATTAAGCGGCAAGTTGTGGGGAGAAGGAGATTAAAATATTAGATTGCAAGCATTTAATTGTATTTCATGTTTCTATTCAAAAACTCATGATATTTTTTCTATTTTATTTATCAATGTCATGATTTTATCCTTAACTGACTTACTTAATTTTACTATAACGGAAATCAACACACATTTAAAAAATTATTCTTTAACATGTTTATTGTATTCATGCTTTTTTTTTACTACAGTACGCATTATTTTAATGTTTGATCAAAATAAAATAATAAATGATGTAAGAATGTTGGCGTTTTATTGTTTCACAATTTCAATACCTGGATAAAATAATTATAAATTTCGAATGTAAAGTATTTTATTATGAGTAATCTATCCCCTCACCCTCTTCATTTTGCCCTCCTCCCCGAACAAAATATCCCGCAGGTCAGAGCGTTCCGGCACTGCTTAATTTAAGACCACACCACTGTAAGCGGAGTTCAATGTTGGTGAGTTGAATGATATAAAACTATTATATGACTAATGATTACAAAATGTAAACAATATTTATTTCAGTCTAGGACGAATAACTTAAAATGCGAAAGGCTGCGATACACAAGGTGTGACTAAGAAATGGTGAATGACTAAATAAGCTTTACATAGAGTAGGCCTCGCATGGAAACTGTTTTACAATCCTAACTTAAATAGTCTCTTTCTCCTATGCACCTCTGACAACGTGTGTACAAATCGTCAAAAGCTCTTGAAAACTCCTCCCATCGGTACAGCTTTCAATTCCGTGTTACAGAAGCTTGAATGTGCACAATGTCTATAAATCCTCGGACTTCTAGAGCCACTTTAGAATTTAGGAAACAGGGGAAAAAAGTCCGGTGGTGACAAGTCTGAGAAATACGGGGATGCAGCAGTTCAGTAACCCCATGTTGAGTCGGAAACCGCTTTGGGCTTGGCGGTATGCGGGGTACACGGTATGGGCCGTAGTGGGCCGCCCAATAGGATGCTCGTTTCGACGCTTTCACCCTCATCACTAAACCTTTTAATCCCGCGTACACACAGTCTTCAAGGCCGTGGTGTCATCTCCGCCACCCGCTTCAGCATGCGTAATTTCGCCTGCTGACTTAGTTGTACAACAATTTCAAACTGATTATCTGTCCATGACGCATACAAAACCACTGCACAAACAACTGTCGATAATAAATTTATCCAGGAACTCACAGGCGCACGAAACCGCACAATAACTGTTAACTTAGTATTACGGAACACGATATGAAGGTGTCGCTGATGATCGGGTTGTTCCCATTTAGATTTGAGGGTGATTCACTACACTTATTAATTACATCTTGTATATGAAAGTGATGTTTACGGCTCTGGGGTCATAAAATCAATGTTCCGTTGCCACTCACTCTTTTATTACTAAAATAAACTGGGAACATATAATTGCATAGAAAAAATTGAATGTGCTTTTAGTCGAAAAGTACTAGCCAGATCAGTGCTGCAGAACATTATTTAAGAAATCCTCCCATCAACAAACTATGTAGCTTCATAATTGTGGTCTAATAGTACAGTTTATGAATAAAACTTACGAATATATAAGTTTTCATACAAACATTGAAAATAGTCTAAGTTTGATGCATAGCAGGAAACTAAGCAGTCTTTGTGACTCATTATTTTGACTTGAAAATTTTGACTTGAAGCGAGGACAGATTGAGACAAGATCCGCGTTGTTGCAACCTAATAAGCCGTAATTAGTTGGAAAGAAGGCATTTTGTTGTTTTGATTATTAGGAGGTTTTATATAATATATTACATTTGCTCTGTATACTCTATGTTATTTGTGCTGTATATTCCGTGTTCGATATGTTTGGTACTTTGCAATCTGCTCAGGGTAAGATCAGTCTGGATTTGTTCGATTATTAAATATTTAATCTAAGGAAATATTTAGAAATTGAATCGCGCAATATATCTGGGCCTGTTGTGTAAACTCTCTTGTTTGGGTCAAAACTCACAACAGTGTAGGGTGTAAATAGAAGATTAGAGTGCTCGATGAGGTATTGGATTTGTTAATGACCACCTTTGAAATCGAGATTCATTCCCAGTAGTCCTGGGGTGATTTCAATAAAAAGATTCTATCTATCAAACGACTTTGAATTATGAAAAGAAATTGAATTATTAAGAAAGACTGAAAGTTTGCTTTTTTTCGTATATGTAAAGAGAAAGTATAAAGTCTTCCAAAAATTTGAGCAGAATTTTAATTTCCACTTTTCAGATCTCTTTGAGACTTTTAAAATATCTGGGTGATATCTGAATCACTGACTATGAACACAACTCAAAACAGAATGAGTTAGAGAAAATGAAATCGGCATGCAGTCTTTACACCCAATCTTAAATCTCATCAATTTCTGAAAAATAGGACCACGAACTGACAGATTTGTTGGTTTTGCCTATTCGTGTTTATATGGCTGAATAGCTCAAAAACGAAACGAACTTTATAGGTGAAATTCGACACATGAATTTACCATCAGGAAATTGCATTTCTATATCGAAGGTCCATCAAAATTAAAAAAAGTTACTTAAATCCGTCCGAGGATTGACAGCATGTCAGTTTGACCATTCATGTTAATGCAAACGATGTATTCAAGTACATTTCTATATCAAGATCCCATAAATAGAGATTTTTTTTTAAAGTTAGCAAATCCGTCCAGGGATTGACAGCATGTCAGTTTGCCCATTCATGTTAATGCAAACGACGTAATTCAAATTCATTTCTGCGTAAGGTCCATCAAAAAATTTTTAAAACTTATGGAAATCCGTCCGGGGATTGTTAGCATGTCATTTAACTCATGTTAATTACAAACAGTGTAATTCAAATTGCATTTCTATATCAAGGTCCGTCAAAATAAGAAAAAAAAATATGCATCCGTCCGGGATTAACAGCGTGTCGGTTGCTGCCGGTGTGTTAATGCAAGATATAATTCAAAACGCAGCTAGATATACTAATTTTGGTACATGAACTTTGCTTCAAAACTTTAGATCTGTCTTAAAATTTGAACCGGAAGTTGGTGTCAGAAGGAGGAGAGGTCCCAAATGCATCTCAAATTCTCTTCAATCTCTAATACTAATAAAGATGTCTGTCTGTTTGTGTGTGTGTGTCTGTTGGCGGTGTACAGAACAGACCGTATAACATAGAAACTACCAAATTTGGCACAGATATACTTTGGATGCTGAAGATGTGCATCTCGGAGCCGTTTTTAAAATTTTATTCAAATTTAAATTATTTAAAAATTAAACCAAATTCAGTCGTTTTTTGTAATGACTTCTGAATGAATTGATTGACAAGAAAATTTTCATGTCATTTAAAAACAAATTATCTTTCAATGATACCAGTTTTATTAGCAGGAATTTTTTCTATTTTTTTATATAAAATTTTTAAATCATCCAGACTTTAAGATCGCTTGTTGCGAGTAGAGAAATTGACATAGGGAGGCGGGGCGTAGCAGCTGTAATGGCTGCGGTATCTTCAAAAATATTATTGATGTAATCGCTTCGGCAGTTCATATACTAAAATTGGAACGATACAAAAAGATTAGCATGGCCCCTTGCATGGATGACGCGCAAAATGGCGCAGCGTTGCACATTTTAACTTTGATCTGAGAAATGCACGCTTCAGCTCCTAGCCTTAAAGAGTTTATTCTAAATCAAATTAGCCAAAATCTTTAATCTCTAATATTAAATCATAATATAAGTATAAGCGTTCCAGATAAATTTTATATAAATAATTCCTCTTTTTCTCAGCATTCTTTGCTCCCCCTTTTTTTTTTGCCTGCTCGATACAACTTTCTTCAAACATTCCTTCCCTTCTGTTTCGGTGGCGTATCTTTCTTCCATCATTATATCTCAGGTTCGAGCCGCGGGTGAATTTTGCCTTTGTCAGTGTCAACAAATACTTTGTCATCTTTCCCCTCTTATTTTCATACCTAAAGGAAATATTAGATTTTAATTGTTCCAATACTCTCATTTAGCTTTTTCTTATTTTATTTAATACTACAGTACAGAGTCTCCTACAGCGAAGTCTCTCTACAACGAATTTCTCCCTATAACTTAGGTACCCAATCGGGTGTTAAATAACATTCAAAATATTCTCCATATAACAGTGGTTGTCTTTCCCTACAAACGGATTTTTTCAGAGGTTTATCTTTTCGATTTTTTGTCATTTTTTGAAGAAAGTTGATAGTTTCTGTGCAAACAAATCGCTCACACGTGCCTGTTTCTGGAACCACTCACTCTTAAAATGTGAAAATTTTCTAATTTAACATCACGAGGAAATGAAACATGTGAAATAACGCAATTTTCAGTAAAATAAACGTAATTACATACTAGTACATATTACTCTCTAAATTGATGAATTGTCTTAACTTTTGAGCATTTATTTGTAATAAAATTAGTATAATTTAACAAATTTTAATATATATTAGTTCATTTTTAATTGAAAATCATAATTAAAAGCATTGAACTTATCACTATTGAAAAGTTTGGAACATTTACTTAAATAATGCAAAATCTCTAATCTCGTAAAACGAGAATTTTCTCTATAACAGATTTTTCAGTGGAACCAAGCGATTTCGTTATAGGGAGGCTCCCATGTATTTTCTCAATAATTTTTTAAACATTTTTTTAAGTTTTAAATTCTCTCTTCATCTAAATTTTCTCAATTGCAAAAAATTTTCACAATGTTATTATCGGCGATTAATTAAGCCTAATAGATAGCTTTAGAATAGTTTGTTGTTTGTTATGCACAGAATGATTATTCAAGATTTGTTTTTCTTTCATGCATTTCAATTCAATAATTTTTAGAATTTGTGGATGTTTTAGGGATTAGATTTAAATGGTTATCATGAATTTAGTTTGCGTTTCTAAAAAGTAGTAGTCAATTCTCTTTTTTCAGAAAAAAAACTTTATTTGAGTTATTTTGAGGTTTTAATGTAAGGAAATTATTTTTTGGCCGAGAAATTTAATTATTATACTTCAAATTTTCATTACCCAACCTCTTTTCCATTTTTTAAAGATAATATTTTCATAATAACACTTAAATATAGAGTTAACTCAAAGTTCATTATATGCAAACATCCTATACATTTTCGTTTTGTGTATAAAAAGAATTAAAATTCAATTATATACTAACTAACCTGTTCACTGTTTGAGTTTAAAATTTATTTCTTTGTCCTTATTGCAATTATTTCTTTTAACTTGCAAAAATTGAAATGTTGAAAATGTCAGCCTTAATTGCCTTATTACTATTAATAAAGGTTAAGCGAACCAGCTGGTCTCCGTAAGCGGCTAGTATAACCATAAACTGATTACCCCAACCCTGCCGAAGCATGAGGGTCAATTGAAGAACGGCCGCCACGGCAGCAACTAGGATACTGGTAGGAGTCTAATGCATCACTGATCACCCCTCCCGAAGGAGGTACATTCCGTCATAGAGTAAAGGTAACTAAATCCACACCAATGCTATACCTGGGGATCGAGAACCAGCTACTTATCTTTTCATCCACTTACTCTTGGTTCTCTAGGTGGGGTTCTCTTGACTATAAGGCGAAACTACACAAAACCTCACCGTATTGCTGAAACATGCAGCGAGAAGAAGAAGAGGAGGAACATCTAATCTTGAGGGCAAATCATGTCCTACTTTATATATTAAGGCTAATGTTATTAATTGGTTATTATCTCCTATCTCTGCTATTAATAAACGAGAGTGTATGTGTTGGCGCTCTACAAGACAGACTGCTGGACTTATAGCTACAAGGAAATTTGGCACAGCTAACTGGAGGGTGGGACTGTGCACCTCAGGGCCATTTTTTGAAATTTTAATTATAATTTTATGTAATTAAAATTAAATGGAATTTTGAATTTTTCCTTAATAACTTTCGAAAATATTACAGCACAAAATCATTTTACGGCATTTGAAAGTACAAAAAAATACCTTTTCAATGATATCAATTAAGTTACGTACATTTTTCTGTATTTTTTAATAACCTTTAAAAATATTTTTTGCGCAATTTACAACAATAATTTTCATTGTTGCAACGTGATCAAACTGTTTTCATTGTTTAAGCAAATATTTAATTGCAGGTTTCTCTTTCACTGTGGAAAGCTAAGGTAATATCTTAACATTTTACTTTCATATTTTATTTCATCAAAGTTTTTTGTGAATCTTTAAACCAAACTCTGAGATATTAGGTATATGAAGAAATATATCAGTAAGCTGATTGAGCATAGTTTGCTATGTTTTCATTCTTTATATTTTAATTCAGCAAACATGCCGCTGAAGTAATGTTGCGCCATTTTAATGTTGAAATCAAATGCATATTTTGTAAGAGGAATAAGAAGTGAAGATGGCGCTGACAACTTGCAGTTAGATGTTGCATGACATGATCAGTTATTTGACTCAATGAACAGGAGACAGGTACCGCAAGGCCACTGGAGGGGCATTGGTTTGTATTTACTAGATCTGCTTGCATTTAGCAGTGAAATATGAATATAAAATTATGCAGATTCAATTGAAATTATATTCCCGGCGAACAAGGTGGTCGCCGAAGGCGTCAGTGAATAATAAATGGTTAAAGAGATGAATAAATTTGTCACATTGACCACTTTATACACAATTACTGAAAGTGGTAAGTATATATCATTGACAGGTTATTGTTCACTAGACGCCTTCGGCGACCACGCTATTCTTCCGGGAATATGAGCACAATTGATCTGCGACCTATATTTCGCAACAACATGGCGCGAATCTGACGAATATTAAACAATGTTCCTCAGCAAACACCTTACCTAATTCTATTTATTGGTCAACAACTGATCATGTCATGCAACTTTATCAGTACAGGCCATCGGCATATCTCTTTCACTTTCTTATTCTCTTTATATGCGTTTGTTCGGCATTAAAGCATTTTTTTTTGTTTGCTGGTGCAAAATATGCTTTAAAGAATATTATGTCAATCGGCTTTACTGAATATTTCATGTACCCCTGGCTAATACTCGGGAGGTTGATTTTGGAAGCGCACGATGATAAACTAGTAAAAAACTCTTCAGATGTTACTGGCTTTCTGACTCTGATATATTGTAACAATGGCTGGTTATCACGTATTAATTCGCCGTAGTATCTTTAAAGCCTGTTTTTGGGTATTAAATATGTGCAACATTGACAATGTTGAAAATTTTTACGCTCGGCTTTGTGTACACTAGAAGTTATGGAAAACTCAGGTTGCTTGGTGCAGTACGTAATTATAATTAAAATTTCGAAAATGTCAATAACGTCTACCACTCAAAGAGGTGCGTATATTTCAAGCGGCGATCCCGGCGATCTCAGAGCAGCTTGTTGGCGAAGATAACCAGTGGCGCGTGGCCAGCTCTGAAAATGGGATGATTTGCCTCCCAGGCTGAGTGTTCTATAACTATAAATGTTTCGGCTGGCTACGGTGAAGATTTTGTCGCCGCCGAACACCTGGGAGAACAGGCATAGTAAGCGATTCTCCCCATCACTTATTGGTAGCGTGGTGTGGTTAACCTTTCTTATGATGTACCTCTGGGAGAATTGACGTGATGCGTAAGAACTTTCTACCTCCGTGTCTATTGCCGTGGCGACGTTCAGTGAGCCCCTCGTGGTGGCTTTCATTTATGTTGCTTAGCCGCCATTGATGATAATGATAAACGATTAAGCTTTGAGCATTTTCGGCGTTTCAGTACGCAGCTAGCGCAATGAATGAAAATGGGGAACGGAAACTCAACGATATTTGGAGCCAGTTGGTATAACTTTGTTTTAATTGCCACACAAAAAACGAAAATAATATAAGTCTTTTTGCGTATAATTTTGATTATCCCTTGGTGATGAGTAATACTTCAAAAAATGGAAATAATAGTAATTTAGTAGGGCTACTCGACCAAATAATTTACATATTAAAACTCGAAATAACAAATAAGTTTTCTGAAAAAGAAGTGACACATTTATTGAGCACTGGAAATAAATTCATGACAACTGCTTAAAATCTAAGCATCACTAGAGGCCCCAAGTATTGATTAATGCATGAAAAACAAATCTTAATGTCATTCTGTTTTGTCTTTCTTCAATAAACCAAACAAAAGCTATCTATTAGACAGTGTCGCCGATATGTATTGAATTTTATAAAATTTGAGAAAAAACTTAGATGAAGAAGGTAAAACTTAAAAATGTTTAAGAAAGTATTGAGAAAAGCTCTCCTATAACGAGTCGGCGATTCAGAATGAAAATTCGTTATGAAAGAATTTCGTTAGGTTTTGCGATTGACAAATGAATGTTCCCAGAGAAACTTTTCAATATTGCGATAATGTGTTTAATTATGATACTTTCGGTGAAACGAACTTTCGTTGAAATATATTTTTATTGTAAATAAAATGCTCGAAGTAAGACAATTCATCGGTGAAATATTCTTCTTCTTTAATTACTTGCGTTTATTTTAGAAAAGTAGTACTACGTGCTTTGCATTTCGTGTTAGAGCACTGAAGACACATTTTAGACGAGTGTTCAAGCTGGTGCATGATGACATTTGTTGCAGAAACATCGGCTTTCTTCAAAAATGATAAAAACCTCTGAAAAATCATGAGAACGACAACTGGGCCCTGTGAGCTGTTACAGTGTTCAGGTAGAGGCTGGTTATGAGGAAGAGGATTCTGTGAACTTCGTTGAAGTACTGTGGTAATTAAATGAAATGAAAAGCTAAATGGTAGTGAATTAAATATTTCCTTTAATTAATGAAGAACTGACAAAGCTGTTAGCAAAAAAATTCGCCAGCTCATGATGAACAAAACCGCCTGGCTGGCGGGGAAGAAATGTTTGAAACGTTAATGGTATGAGTGGCAGAAGATAACTTTGAAGAGGGCTATATGAAGTCTGGGTGCCTGATTATATTAAGGAGTGATTTTTAATGATAAAAGAATTTTTTGACTGAACCCCAGATTTGAAATAAATAACAGGCAGGGCTGGCACCTTTCAGATCGATGTTAAAAATAATGCCCAGCCATTACGTCATCGAGAACCATGTATCTTTGTATCGTTCAAACTGTGTAATGACTACCGAAACGCGACTACATCAGTATCGACACTGAAGTACTCGCGGCCGTGCGTACGCCTCGTCATTTCTTTACTCTCGCTGGCGATCAGCAAGTTCCACAGGCCCCATAAAATGAAAATTTCTACAATAATAAAACTGTCGTGGAAGATAATTTTTTGCTCTTTAAGCATGGCTTCTTTGTCAATCGACCATTCCTGAAAGTCGTGGCAAAACGACGGAGATTGGTTTGGTACAAATAATTTAAGTGAACAAAATTTTAGGCGACCATTCGGCGTCAAAATATCGGTAGCAAGCCCCAGTGACTCTCCTTCCCTTCTTGTTCGCATACCAGCTGTAACGAACAATTTCATCGCCTGTATTAAGAGATTGAAGAGAATCGATGTTTGGTAAAATTCATGTACTTAAGGACATTATATCTTTGCGTCATGTTCGAACGCTGGACTACTTCTTATTTTTTGACGGACATGAAATGCACAATTTTGCATCGTTTGCGATGGCATTAAGCAGACTTAAACATGCTGTCAATCGGCGAATTTGTAAGTTTTAGGTACCGAACACAACTATGAAATGCGGTAATTCCGTCGTTTTACGTCCAATGAAGATGAGCAGGCAGGCCTGCTGTCGATCCTGGACGTTGCTTAACTTTAGGTATTTATGGACGCTTTGATATGGCTGCGGTTTGGCCCATCGTTTGCATTAACATGTTGTCAAACCGACATTATCGATCCTGGACGGGCGCACGGTACGATGATTTTCATTGGCTCTGATGTTAATTCGCTTGATAAAATTTCTGCATAAAGTGGATACAGATTTTGTCTCTTTTCTTTGCAACAAACAGAAGCAGGCTCGTCTATGATTCGTGATGAAATTCGACCGGTTAAGAATTTGTAGGCTGCATCCATTTCTGCTCATTCTGTTTTTTTGAGTTGTGTTCGAATATCACTCCATTTTAAGTGTAAAGAAGACGAAAGTGGAGATGAATATCACAATGAGACACGGTTTTATACTGCTTACGCTGCGAAAAAGCAACTTCTTTTAATATTCGGTTTCAACTTTGTATTCAAGTCGTTGAATGAAGTCTTTTTTATTGAGGAAGCTGCCCGAATACGAGATGGTGTCTCGAGTTTTAACAATTGATCGTGCTAAATCAGCCCTCATCGACACTCTAATATTTACACCCTGTTGGTTTTGACCCAAGGCTGGAGGTTGCGTACAACGAACTACCGCGTTCAACTACAAATATTTCATGAATTAAATATTCAATATTGAAGAGTAGACATCTACTGGTAGTGCTGTTTTGCTATCGTTTGCGGAATGCTACGGCACCCAAAATAATGGAGTATACGGTGAAATGCATTCAACAAACACTCCCGCATGCGAATCGAATCTTTTATAACTAAATCAATGCGACGTGTACGGCACTTGTCTTCTCAATCTGGAATACTCTTTCTCAATCGAAGGCCTTTCGAGTCAAATAAGCTGAGGTCACGAAACAGCGGGCCTACTTTATGCATCAAGAGAAACTTTGAATTCTGTGTTTATTAATAACTTATATAAACTTTTGATATGAAGCTGTGATGACCGCAATTATGGCTTTACATATTTGTTGATGATTTCTTAAATAATATTTGCGGCGCAATCTTTAACTGCACCAGAGCTAGCATTTTCTATGCAACAGGTTCCAGTTTATTTATTGACAAAAAAGAGTGATGGCAACAGGCGATACGGTAAGTACGGCGGCCTCACTTTTCACCTGCAGGTGTGACGCCCATAGTGAGGCGAATCGCCTCAAATATCAGTAATTTCCGTTATCGGCGTGCGCATTTCATCGTGTTCGCCAATAGGTTAACGATTGGTTGACATTATTTCATGCGCCTGGGCTTATTGTATCGACAGTTGTTTATTTTGATGAGCAATCGTCGGATTTGAGAGGCTACAATGAACCAGTCGGCGGGCATCTGCGGTACGAAGCGGAGCCTGCGACGCTTGTGCTATGACGCGACGTTTAAAGGTTTGAGTGAATGGCGCATCTGGAGCGACTGACCTGCTGCGCTACTGTAAACTTTGTTTGCTCAGCTGTAGTTACTGGTTGTCATCATTTCGAACTGGCACCGAACTTTCAAAGTGACTCTAGAAAGTCGGTGAACGTGTGCGCATTCAACTTTCGCTGCGAATTAGCTTTGTACCGATGGAGGAATTTTCAGAGCTTTGAACATTTATACACTTGCGTTGTCGGTAGCATGAAGAGACTTTATTTTGAAAGGATTAAACGATTCCCATGCGAAGACTATATGTAAAGCTTATTTCATCATTCTTAGTAAGTGCGCTGTATCGCGACATTCACGACGCTGATCTGAATTCGAAATAATATTGTTTACATTTTGTAATCGTGATCATATAACCTGGTCAACTTCTAACGAACCCGCTTTGTGGTGTGTTTAAATGGCTGATGCTGTTTTGCTCGACAGTGACCATCCCCGTTCGAGAAGTGGCAGAGGGTGACGGGGATACTTCATAATGAAGCTTCGCATTCGGTATAATTGTTTATCGAATTATTGAAATTGACGAACATAAAACATGGCACTACATTGAAGCCCATTTTATTTTTTGATCAAAACATAAATGTGCACTTTTATGGCAAAAAAAGCATGGTGCTGACAAATGGGCCAGAATGGGCGCAAGTAATGGTTGACTGGTATATTAAGTAAGTAATCGGTGAAATGATCATGACGTTGACTCAAGTATCTGGTTTTTTTGGCCTGGTAAATGCTTTCGTGTCTTATATTTTTTGATGCATTCTTCTACCGGCTTTATATCACACAATTTAAATGTTTGTCTGACACTGGAATGATTGAACAAGATTGCGTTGTTTACAGAGACATCTTACAAATTTTTTCTTGCTGTTTCATAAATAGTTTAAAAAGAATGAAACTTAGATTCGTTGATTCTATCCTGTACCCATGGCACATGCAATGCTCCTTTCATGTAAGAGAAAATCGCGACCTTCTATTTCTTGTATAATCGGTGCTATTCACTGGAAAAAAGTATTCTTTTGATATTTGACTTGAAGACAGAGTACGTGAACTATAATAACAATTCGTCATTGGCCCGACTAACATCGCAGAAATTTGGTAATTTAACGGGAGTTTGTGTCTTCTTACGAAGGCAAAATGTGGCATCTGTTATCCTTCTATTTTACTAGTCTGTATGAACTCCGGTAAATCGCGTAAGTTTTTTTGTAAGCGGAATGTTCGTTCAGAAATGACATTCACTGACAGATCATTCATTACGTCATAACAACTTTCAACAGCATATAAACTTGTAGACCTTTTCAGTGAATCAACTCCTTCTTTCAATTTTCTGTGTGTGGGAATTTGAATGTGAAAGTGGCTGATTATAAACTCTCATTTCTCTAGTTCGTATTTTAAAGCCAGCTGTGTAATAGTGTCGTGTGCTAAGCATTACGAAGCATTACTAAACTCAGTAAATTCTATTCAGGGTTAATTCGAAACGAATGAGCAGTTCGGCAAAATAGGGAATTCGTAATCAAACGTTCCCGCATTCTTCTTTTCATTTTTGAAAAAAATGGAGAAGACCCATTTCTTTAGCATTCTAGAAAGTAAAATTTGATTAAACTCAGTGGCACTATACAAGAAACAAAACAAGCAACTCAACGAATATTTCATTTGCATTCTGATACATTTGGATCATGCACAACGTAATGCATTTTCTTATTCTTTTAGGCTGACTATTGCTGACTGCGATGTCAGCAGGCATTCGCGACCTGTGTTTTATTTGCTCTCAGCTCATAAAAAACAAATATGATATCTTTCAAGAAATGATTTCGCGGGAATTGATAATTTCAGATTTTTTACCATAACTTTTGCGTTAGAAGATGATTTTGTGTTTCATTTTAAAAATTTCGCATTCTGAAATTGATTAAATTCATTTGGGTACAAAGTATCGAAAGTTAAAATCCTTTATGTATTTAGGCTGCGTGTCTAATATTATTTAATTTGAACTGTTAATTGATTTATATCATCGAAAAGCTGTTATTTTGACTTAATTTTGAACTTTCGGCCAAAAAATTCACAAAACTCTATCAAAACTTATATGGCTTTATTTTAAATAATGGAATAATTTTGTGTCAGTTAACCTTATGATTATTGCGACTAATAACCAGCTGTTCTTAACTATGAAAATTCCATTTGCGTAACCGTTCTTGATTTTGTGGCATATTGAGGCTTTATATTTATGTGGGAAAATTGAAATTAATCATTTGCATGATAAGGTATCATATGGTATGCTTACGCTTTGAGTTAATCCTTCCGCAGATATACCAATATATTGTGCCTATAAAGCATTTATATCTTGGAACGCATTCTAATTCCATATTGGCACATTCATTTTTTATGAAATGAGTCCATTATAAGACAGATCGCTATGTGGCTTGCGTAAGGAATGGCTATTGATTTTACAGTGATAAAATCGAAACATGATAACATGCTAGCAAATCTGATTTGTATTGCCTTCAAGCTCTTTCACTTCACTGAAAAAAATTCAATGATGAGACATATCTCGTGATATTCGTGAGCTGACAATCCTATGGTATGAGTAATTCCCGCCGATATCGTCGCTTAGCTTTCGAATCATAATAATTCCATTGCGATACTGCGCAACTTTAAAATAGTGGCATGGCGCCTTGAAATATCATTTTGAACTAAACAATGACAGCAATGAAGCAGTCGCTGAATAAATAATGAACTGATGAATGGGCTGTTTTAATGCAAATAAAAAAATTCTGCGATATTGTTTGCGTTACATTCATTACCATTAAGGCTACTATATCAACAATCGTTTTTGAATTCTACTAATGTTTTGGTAACTTCTTATGTTAAATAAAACAACTGCTTGGTACAAAAAAAAATTACAAAAACTCCCAACACAAGAAGCTGTTACTGAAAACTATCTTGTTTGAGCTAAGCACATTCTTAACAATATTTATCTTGTCAGTAACATATAAACGGCTTGGGCATATTCTTTTTCTATTCTTTCTATTCTTAAATTCTGAGGTCATTATACATTATGATGTTGCGTTGATATAAGAGAATCACATTACTGTGAATCGTTAAAATGACCCAAATCGTAGAAATTTATTTAATTATTTTCGATAATTTTAAATGAGAAAGAATTTGTTCTGACGGTACTAGTACTTCAAAATTTTCATGCTGTACCCTATCCATTCGTCCTATAAGCACAAAAATACATATCAAAATGCAAAAATATATCCATCAAAATACTATTCAAACTAATTCCATATTTATTTCCCCGCATGAACAACTGACCGTAGTAAAGCTTCAAGAAACAAGTCTGGCTAATATTACTTCATGAAGCGATAATATGTTGCTGAGATAATGATAATTAACATAGTATCAATATTTAGCGAATAATAATGGCATTTGTACAAAGTATGCTTCTGTTAACAGTATCCATTCTTTATTTTTTGACACATATTTTCTTTTGTAATAACAACCACAGTTCACCATCGAAAACTGACAGTTTATTTTGTTTTGTGTTGATTCTTCATTTGACATTTATTATGAATACGATTTATAAAATCATTCAGGTGTTCGAATAAATATCATAGTATTGTTTGATACAATGGCTGTATTTCTTTTCGGTCGCCAAACTATGATTGACTTTGTTATTCATTTGATTTCTATTTTCTTAAAGTTAGTTAATAGTATGTGCTTTCTTCAGCATTGATACTAAAAAGGCTGCAGTGCACCTGCTGAAACATAAGGTCAGCTTCCTTCGAGCAGGCTGTCTTTCTCTTGCATATGTTTTGATCAGAAAGAATACCCTTACTCAGGCTAGTATTATGAAACAAATTCGTACTATAATTCCAAGTAGTATTGAGAACAGAGGTGTGCTGCTGTGTTCTGCAATGCGTATTTACATGTTAAACAAAGTGAACGTGCATTTTCATGGATTGTGACGCTGGGCAGTACTACGTGTGATGGCACGAAAATTTTGGAAATTGGCAGAAGGTGGTGAGTAGGCCTGTTGCTTCTTGACGGCTGAAACGCGGCTCGAGGACTATCTTTACTATCTGAAAGATTACGATAAAATCGCGTTAATCTCGAAAAAGTTTGAATTTGAAAAGATGAAGTGATTGAAAACCGAAATAACTTATTGAAAAAGGCGTAAAATCGTGACGGCAAAACAATTTTAAAATTTGGTTTTAATGCAAAAAAAACAGATGATTCGGCATATTTTAAAACAGCGTTATGCGCCAAATAATGTAAATAATATGACCACGTTAAATAGATAAACAACTATAAATTTTTTATCGCTTTGTTATAATAATTTTAACTGAAATTTTATGGTGTAGCTGTTTCCTCCGGTGACGCTTTTGGTTAATCAATTGTCAGTGTTTAATGTGGTATATTTTTTATGTGAAGCTGTACAATTGCAAATTCTCTGGCGTATGATACAGTAATTTAGTATCGGTTGAAACCGCCAACTATTTTCTCACATGAGACCAGTGTGGTACGAAAGTGATACAAGAAGGCTTATTATGTTGCGGCTTGAACGTCATAGTGTTTTTAATGTATCTTGACGGCGATGGGCGATTTTGTTTGTTTGTTACGTTAAAATGTAACTTTGCCTTGTTCGATGTGATAACAGTGTGGGATGCTGAAGCGGCGAAAGTATTACGGAAATAAGTGTTATGAAAATGTAACAAAACGAAGGATTTAGATCGCTTGAAGCGGGTAAAGCATATCTTTATGAACGACTTATTTACTATATTGTTTTATCTTAGCGGATCGTCGTTGACAGCATGCGTATATTGCAAACATGAAACTCGTCGTAAGGCATGGTGCAGTCAGCAAAATTGACCCATTTTAATGCGGTAGTGACTGAGAAAAGAATTGAAAATCCTGATGATTGTTTAATTTCTATGGAACGGTATTTACTACCTTTGCATTACTTTCGAGCAACCCGCTTCGAAGCGGAAGCCAAAAGTATTGCAAATAAAGTCAAGGTGTTTATTGTAAGTAAACAAAACAGAAAATTCGTCCATAGGAAGGGCAACATTACAGACAAAATATCTTTTATAGACGAGCTTTCTGGTTTGTTTACTATATTGATTTTATCTGCTTGTATGTTGGACTTCCGTTCTGATGATCCGTTGACTTAGCATTACACCGTAAATACATATTACAGGCATGAAAACTCGTCCATACATGGAAACATAATTTTTAATTAACAAAAATTGATTATTTTATTGCTACGAAACTTTCACTAAAACCTTCCTTGAGCTTCATAGTATTTGTGAGAAAAATTTGAAGAAAATCTATTAGTTGTTTAGATTTCTATGGACGAGTTTTCTGTTTTGTTTACCTACATTCAAATCCTTGATTTTATTTGCATTACTTTCAGACTTCCGCTTTGAAGATTCCATTGACTTAGCATTACACCGGAATTACGTAGGTATGTCATTTTAATGTAAACAAACAGAACAGAAAACTCGACCACAGCCTACAAATAATTAGCTTTTCAGTTATATTTATGTAGATTATAATTCTCAAAATCCTCTTATCGTCTGAAACGTTTTTTAAAATTAATATGAGAATATCAGTAGAATCAAACTATTTTCAAATACTGAGACTGCCGTAAGCTAATTTTCTTCGTAAGTTATTAATAATTTTTAAAGAATGACAGGAAATTTAACTAAACATTGTGGTGTTTCAGTTGTAATTATATTGATTAGCATTCGATGGAATTCCAACACAAAATCTTTTTGCACCTTTTAATTTAATTAAAATGAGAAAATCTGTTTCCCAAAGATTTTTAAAATTTCTTAATTTTTCAAAAAATTACAGTCCGTCCCAATAGATTTTTTAAAACCACAAAAGGCTAATTTTTTTCAGAAGTTACTAAATTTTAAAGAATGATAAAAAATTTAATTAATTATTATGAGTGGCAATTTAAATTCGTGTTTTAGAATACGAACGCATACATTTTGAACAGTAAATTAAAACCGCCATCGACCGTAGAAAGCAAGTATTCAGGTTGTGAATAAATTTTTAACAGGAAACCTCAAAACAATTTTCAAGCTAATGAGATATTTTTCAATATCAATAATAGTCCAGTAAACTGGTACATTTTGGTATGCAAAAGGTCGGGTAGTTTTGATTTTTGGATATGTTGTTAGTGTTGGGCGTGTGTCGTAAAATCCAAGTTTTCGACCTCGTCGCGCCAAGGCGCGCCACTTGAACAAAACATCAAAATCTTGGATCTTTTCTAAATTTTTTCACAATATCTCCAGAACGGTTGGTTTAACAGAAAATATTATCCTTCACAAATTTAAAGTAGAGTAAATTTGTCGCAGTTTGAGCCCAAAATCAGCTCTGTAACTTAAATAGTGACCGAGACACAGGCTTCCAAAAAATCACGATTTTCTCAAAAATTTATGAAAATTGTTATTTTTCGTCAATTTTTGTTTAATATGTCCTAAACTAATATAAGTTGTTTAGAGCAAACGTCATATGGATCAATTTTATAGGCGAGGAAATTTTTATAAATAAAGCACTATAGGATGTTTCTACGACTTATATTTCAAGATATGCAGTTGTTCAACGAAAGAACGGTTTAGAAATTTTTGACATCATAAAACAATTAAATAGTCTCAAAAAATATGTACTAAGTTTATATAACAAAAGTTAAAACTTGGACAGTAGTTGTTAGGCATAAACCATATAATATATGTTATTTAAATTATAGTTTATTTTTGCCTTTTTGACGAGCCAGGACGGAAATCTTCAAGCTCTGTCTGCTGCTCCTTGTCCTCTTCATCCAGCTGAAGATATAAATCTTCTATATCTTCGTATATAAAGTTATTTATTGAAGATGACGTGACATCTTTATCTTCAATGCTGTCTTCAAGTAGATTGATGTCTGACACGTCGCAAGCTTCTCCCAGAGAACAAGTGCACATGGAAGAACATATAAGACCTGCTTTCCGGCAACCACAAACATTCTTGCACCCTTTCTTACAGTTGCAAGATATAATTTTCAAGAGGGATTCAGAAGCTGCATCCCTTTCCATTTTGCGTGGGGAGAGGCCGAATCGGGTAGGTACCCAGCCCACTCAAGAGGATTTTTCTCATGTCCTAACCACTTCTGTATCTAGAAATCGTGCTGCATCCACGGTTGGGGGTAAACGTGCTAGAGTGGACCTTGCTTTAGTTGCTGATTTGGGTAAATAGCGTGTAGTGCAAGTGATTGAGATCATATGCAGAGGTTCTGGAGTTACCTCTATATAAATGAATCAGAAAAGTTTCGCCTGCCTTAGCCACTTGGTCAATGGTAGCTTCAGAGTTGAAAACTACTTGTATTTTTTCTTCCAGGTGTCGGTTTTTTTTCTAAAAGAGAGCAAAATTTTGTTTTGACATGGCCGAATAGTGCACTTGTAGTATCACACCCACTGAAAGCCCGTGAATGAACAAAATCATTCTGCTGAATTTGTATTTAAATGACGTTGTGGAGTATTATAACACATCAGGCGTCCTCCCTTTTCCACATTTTCGGAAGTACAAGTTCTCTTTCATTGGAGCTAACCCCGTTAGAAGGACTAAAAAGTCAATGTTTTCACCAACCACGAAAATATTATCATACTGAGATTTAACAGAAACAGCAGTTTCAACAATTAATACGTCTGCGTCCTCTACTGCCTGTTTAACTGTTACATTTGCTTTTTGTAGAAACTTTTTCAAAATGTCAATGAAACGCACCTTGTTTCTTTCATTTACTAAAAATTGTTCTTGAGAAATTTCTGGACATGTGGTTTCATTGAAGATAATTTCATGTGATGAATGTAAGTTTCCTCGTCGAATGCGTTCTGCACTTTTGGTGCTCTTTCCATTCACATCAGAAGGATATCCATCAAACACTACGGCTACGTTCGATCCATAATGTGTTTGTAAGTATGTCAGATAACTCTTAGCAATGTCCCCGAAATTCATGTTCTGACGCCAAACAACTTTGTGAAGTAAGTGGCCTCCATCCACCACTACAAAATTATTTTTACCTTGGACAGCATCAATTTTGGTTGGTGTGAACGGTGAAAACAGGGACTATTTAGTCCCTTTCGCATTCCCTCTTCATTAAACAGTGACAAAGGGAAAGGTGACAGTTCAAATGTGAAAAACATTTTCAAGTCTTCATCTGACAGTTTGGCGACACAAATTCTGTGGAAGAGGGTTAGTGGGTCCACAGTAATTTTTTCTTTCCCAATTTTAGCACTGTTGTTAACAGAAGCAAGTGTAATGACTTTATTATGAACTTATGTCTTTATGACGCTTGAATTTAATGTTTCCGAAGTTGCCACCAACAATTCTGGAGATTCCCTCGCAACCAAGTTAGTAAGACAAGTGGCAGTTAACATCCGCCGTTCTTACTACACCACTGCTTATTGACATCAGCACGTCATTTATGGGAATGGTATGTGCTGAGTAAACCACCTTATATTAGTTTAGGACATATTCAACAAAAATTGACGAGAAATAATAATTTTCATAAATTTTTGAGAAAATCGTGATTTTTTGGAAGCCTGTGTCTCGGTCACTATTTAAGTTACAGAGCTGATTTTAGGCTCAAACTGCGACAAATTTACTCTACTTTAAATTTGTGAAGGATAATATTTTCTGTTAAACCAACCGTTCTGGAGATATTGTGAAAAAATTTAGAAAAGATCCAAGATTTTGATGTTTTGTTCATGTGGCGCGCCTTGGCGCGACGAGGTCGAAAACTTGGATTTTACGACACACGCCCAACGCTAACAACATATCCAAAAATCAAAACTACCCGACCTTTTGCACAGCAAACCCCTTTTTTCTGACGGATTTACTGGACTATAAGGTGAAAAAGAAATCTCATTTAAATCTTTCTTTTCTTTTTTTCATGTTTCGAACATTCGATTAGTAAATAAATCTTTGGCGCCGCCATGTTATTTTTTTGCACAATACTTATCATTATCAATTGAAGCATAGCTTTTCAATTGATAAAAGAGTAAATGTAACGAAACCTTCACTAAAACCGTGTTTATTCTTCGTAGCATTTGTGAGCAAAATCTGAAGAAAATCTATTCAATAATTTGGATTTCTGCATCCTACAAAACATTTAGCGTTTTTGCTTTATTTATATAGATTAATAAAAAAAGAAAGAAATAAAAGGATAAAAGACGCATAACTGCAAGTTACCATCATAATGATTTCAAAAATATCATTTCAGTAAATCTTTTTTTAAAGTTTGATGGAAGGAGTTTTTGTCATCTAACCTCCATGTATGGAACCCCAAATATGGAGCAATACAAATCTTCTCCCTCAAAGTTAATTGAAGAATATTATTTTAATCTATGTCAATAGGATCAATATAAATAGTATTTCTTAACACAATGCAACATATTTAAGAAACTACTGCTCATCTAGATGTTTAAATTTAGGATAAGTGAAATTCAATAATACGCACTATGCCTAAATAATTCAATGTAGCAGTTATTTTTCAAAAATGCGGGGTCGGCTATTTAGAGTGACATGAAATAATATAAAGTGGCACGAAGATATAAAAAAATATTTAAACATTTTGAAATAAAATTATTGAAATAAAAAAAGAATTAGATGTATTCGCTGATCCAAAAACAAGATGTCGTTTTATATTTGTTTATCTAATTTTTAATACAGAAAAATACGTACAAATAGTACAAAAATATCATAACTTTATTATTAACTGTATTATTTACGGCCTCATGCAGTCCCACAAATATATTTAAAGTTGTTGGTGCAAACTTATATGTTCAACCAAGCATATAAAAAATTACAATACAATTCTTTTCTTCTAGTATGTACGAGATAATGTATGAAAATGGGAAAGTATGGAAATGTTCAAACTTTAAATAAACTTTTATTGATACCTATTCAATAAAAATTTTACTTTATTTGGTGGAACCAAGGCCAATTTTTTTTTGAGAAAAATTATGCGTCGGCCGGGAGTCGAACCCGGGTCAACTGCTTGGAAGGCAGCTATGCTAACCGTTATACCACCGACGCTTGCAGAAGCAGATCGTGTTTCTAGATTTCGTGCTGAAAGATAGGCCATTAACCTAAAGTGCGTGTGCTATGGGAAGCTGATCAAACAAGTTCTGAGTGCTCGTAAGAAAAGTAATATAAGGGAGGTCTCTTGTATAGTTTGTGTTAGAAAAGGTGTTAAGAAAATAATATGTGTCTTTATCAGATTTTTTTCAGTTTTTCCATTTGCGAATGCGAATACATGTTAAAACATCCATTGTTCGGGATATTAATTAATCAAATAAATTTAGTTTCCTTTATTTATTTATTGGTTTGAAGCGGATAGATAAATATTTGGATGAATAAAATATAAATATTTTATTTGTCTATTCATAAAAAATATTTTGGGAAAATGTTTGAAAGCAAGATACCCATATTATCTGGGGGGCTCCCCCTAGAATTAATAACTATTTTATTTTTATTCTTAAACAGGCCATCTAGATAAACTTCAAAACTCGGAGGGGGGATTTACTTCAAAGATAATGTACATTCTATCGATTCTTACTGTGATACATGGTAAATGCGCTGTGTCATTTTAATTTTAGAATCCACTGTGCATTTTCGAGAGAAAATAACTAAAAAAATCCCTTTCGGCAAGCTGGAAGGCAAAGGTAGATTCTTTTACGTTAATGTTACAAAATTAATGAAATATTACATATAGATCAATACAAACATAGCCAATGACTTCCTTATTTCCACACATTGCAATATTTACGTCGTGATTCTGTTTTCCTGACATTTAATTTTTTACTCTATCAAGGTTTTATCATTCTACTCAAAAGTTTATACTAGATTTATTAGTCAGTACATTGCTCATTTTTTTAATATTCTAACACATAATCATTCAACAGGTAGGAGTCATAAAGAAATAAACAAAACATCCCAGCAGTGCAAATATCCCTTAGATAACATGAAACCAGCCTATCTGAAATTGTAAAAAGAAATTGGCAATTGACATGAATGAAGAAAGACTCTAGATTTAAAAATAAATTTATTTAATCTAGGTTACCATATAATTGCGCAAGCTTTACTTGTCATATGCTAAAATCACGACACGAAACATTTCAACACTACTAGAATGGGGTCATTCACTTTACTCCCTGGTTACAGAGATAATAGTCACTAAATTCTTAACACATAAGAGAATAAAAATTATTGAACATTGTGATTGGCAAATTTAATATGTGTGTTTAAAGCATAGGATATGAATGCAGCCATTTTGAACAGTAAATTTAAATCTACATCGAC
>BGPR01020850.1:0-23047 GCA_013235015.1 Araneus ventricosus | reverse complement strand
CATGTTTTCTCTTAAATTCCGGAAAAAATACGAATGTTCACAGAACAACTTTTATCGGTTATCTAATTCTACTCCAGTGCAACTTCCCATGGTTAAATAAATTCATATTTTCTCTTTTGAAATCGTTTCCACAAGATATAGATTTAATTTGTTCGAATCATAGCAACATTTTATTTATTCTTTCCTTCATAATTATACACTTATACATGCATTTTATCGTAATGCATTCAGAGTTGACAAAAATGATAAAGTTTTACGAGAATACCATTTCGTAAAATATTTCCACAGAACACGAAAAATCTCTAATATTGTCGAATTTCTAAATATTATAATATATATTTCTATAAATATTTATATGACTATTTGAACTCATCGTAAGTATTGAAAAATGTCTTATTTAAAAATTTATCATTATTTGTGAAAGTTAAACCAGTTACGGTTCTGTTGCCAGGCAGAAATTACGGACCTCGTAAAAGCATTAGAAAAAAAAAACGATAATAAAAAAATTAGAAATAGTATCACAATAGACACGAAAGTATAGCTCCCATCCTTTTCGTATCGCATTTAACGATGCAGTTCTACAATCGTCTTCTGTTTCTGCAATATTTTTCATGTATGGTCGGATAAAAACAAACTGAAAAAAAGCATTTTCATTTTGTAAAATCAGTCAGTGGCGCGGGGCCTTGTGCGGTCGCACCGTTCGCACTCCCCTCGTGCGGGCCCTCTTTACAAATATTAAGACAAACTGAAATAACAAAATATTTCAATGTGGATCACATTCAGGAGAGTTGGTGTTAGTATCCTGCAAATGAAAAAATGCAAAATCTTAATTTGGTAAGTAATTTTTTAAAATGTAGTAAAAAGATGGCAACTTTTTTGAACAATCTAAATACCCAGGTAGCATAAGATATTGTCTTATATCATAAAATTCGAGAAAGTAATATTGTACAATATTTTTCCCAATATTGAAACAGTGTAAAACGTAAGACATTTTCAATACTGTACAATGTTTTTTTTGAAAATATTGGATAATGTCATATAATACTGTATAATATTATACCATATTGAATAATATTGTACTATACCGAATAATATTATACTAGAGGTCGCCCAGAGGTCGAAATTCGACCGTAATTCATTAAATTTTAAGTTTGAACGTTATTGATGTTCTTTTGTCAAAGAGTATACCTCTATAATCATTGCATATAATTTTTTTGAATTTTGTTCTATTACGTCAGCTGCGAGCGTGTTCATATACGTCATAATGCATTAATTTTAGAATTATTTGAAAAATACGAACGATGGGGAAAATAAGATATAGCTTGGCTAAGTCATATTTAAAAACTATAACGCATTTTCTGACATTTCCTTGAGGTTTCTTTATTGCTATACTGGCCAGGTTTCGCCAAGGCTACACAGTTAATTTGCCTATGTTTGTCAGATTATATAAAATTTAAATAAAAAATTAATACAAAAAATGAAATAAAGAATACGTGCTTCGCGTATCTTTTTCATATATTTTTTATTGAAACAAAACAAAACCCAGGCGGTTAAAAAAATAAATGTTGTCCGAGTGTTGACCACAGACTTCTATGTGTTTGACATTCAGTATGAACGTAAACGATGAATGTTTTATTTTTATTTTATTTGATGTATTAGTAATACATACTATATATAAATTCCTAGAGACAATCTCTACTCTGTGCGACTGTTTGACCATAGACTAATATGTGTTTGACAATGTCAGATTTAAATCATCCGCATTTTGTATTTCACTCAGAAGAGTTTTTTTTATAAATAATCTAAATAAACTCCCTCTTGGAGTGGATTTCACTGCGGGGGATTAAATCAATTACAAATCATCCACTCCGCATTTACTCCGCTAATTTTTTACAGTGTATGAACGTAAACAATGAATGTTTTATTTTATTTAATTTAATGTATTTTGTCACATATTATACATAAATTTTATCTTTCTGCACTCCTTCTCCACATGAACTTTAACTATGCCAAATCTCACACTCCTCCGTGCGCGCAATGTGCTTAAAAAGGGGTACAAAGTTTTTTCTTCACGTATTAATATATAGATAATATTGTATAATGTCATATAATACTGTATAATATTATACCATATTAAATAATATTGTACTATACTGAATAATATTATATAATATAACATTATACTGAATATTTTAAAAATACATTTAAGAAGCATGGAAAAATATAAATCACATAATTCCGAACTGCTGGGTAACACTTCGTTATTTTTTGAAAACATCTACTCACAGCAAGCTTTGCGCCAGAGACCTTCTTCATCCAAACCCGAAGCCGTACCCCTAGACCAACAAGACTTCCCTCAACGAGCGTAAATAATGATAATAAAATGTAGTTACAAAGTTCGGATCTCTACGAAATTTCATGTTCATTCACAATTAATCTTAATAGTTTTCTTAATTAAATTATCTTTTATCGTTACAATTTCGAGTTCAAAGTGAAATTAGAAGTCAAAGAGGAAGAAATTTTAGCTTTTATATCTAAGTTTGCTAATTTAATTAATATGTTTGAAAGGTTTTCAAATAATTTTGAAATTTATTTATTCCTCTTTCAATGTATTAAAAGACGCTTTTAACATTTATAATAACAGTATTGATTGAAAATTAAATACAAGATTCGCAACAATAAATCACGTGCATATTTTTACGATGAGAATAACACTCAATTTCTTTTTCTACAGAACAAATAGACAATCCAAATGTGAGAGTTGTTTTATGGTTAACTTCATTAGCTGAATCCGGACCGCCTTTTGTATACAGTAAAACAAAATTATTGTGTAAACATTATTATTCAAATGAACATTTTGTAAAATATCTTTTCAGTCATATTATGCAATGCTGATTAATATAGTGTTACGGTATTTTTGTGCTGCCATCTGTCGACCGTAAGAATAACTTCACCTCAAAAAAATATTTATAAGATTCGACGTTGATTAATAGAGTGTTACGGTATTATCATGCTGCCATCTGTCGAACGTAAGAATAACTTCACCTTAAAATATTGAACAATTCTGATTAATGTAAAACTCATAATATCTTTTTCGCTGTATTGAATAGTATCATATAATATTCAGCATCTTAAAGAATAATTGTTCCAGTGGAGTATTTTGAAATCAAGCATCTAATCGAGTGATAGCCTGAGTTAAAATGAAGATTTTTATGAAAAAACATTGTTTTTGTATTATTTGCAAAAAAATAGTTTCTCGGAAATACTGATACATACAATATAATACTTTGTTACGGTATTCAGTGTTCCTCGGTGTTCATAATATTGTATAACATTGTGCAAATATTATATAATATTTCTGTGCTACTGGGGTACTGTAATACAAAGTTTGCCGGGACTGTTGAATCAGACAGCTGACTGTGAAACAAATTGGACCACACTGAATCTGCAAGAGAATTTGAAAACATCAAAAAAATCCTAAGAATGAAGTCCTTAAATTTAAGCGAAACTTTATTTTAATTTAAATTAAATTCGAGTACTCGGTTCTTAAAATGAAATGAAGGCACTAAGTTAAATTACCTTGATAATAATGCAAGAAAAAAAAGTATTACGATGCATCCCAGATAGCACGCAAGTTTCCAGCAAGTTTGATTTTGACTTGATATTGCCTTGTCATGGGAAATTTGACGCGTCAAACTTGAAACGAACTTGCCACAAGTTCGACGTGACAACTAGCTCCACCTCCTTGCAATGCAAATTTGACACAAGTTCGAAGTGACAAACCTCGTCCTTGCAATGCAAAAGAGATAATTCCTCTCTCTCTGTTTTAAAAAAAAGCATCCGATTTTTAATAGCATCTCCTAGACCGTCCTTCTTTTTATTAATTCAATAAATCAATGATAATTTGTAAAAAAAACTAACTTTTTAATAAAAAAAAATTTGAAACATTTTCCATCTTTTTACTAAATCACTCGCACTTTACAGAAAATTATATCGCCTTTTTCTTAATGTTGAAATTTTAACGTTATAAACAAAATTAAACCGAAAAAACAGTCAATGTTTGTTGAAAAATAAACTTATACATTTTGTCCCAGTTTAAAAGTAATTACTTTTGAAACCTAATTTCATAATTTATTCTACTAGCAAAACGTAGTTATTAGCGAAAATTGCTCTCTCTCTTTGATCTCAAATCATATTCTCAACACAAAATTTTAAAAATAAACGAAATCAAGAAAAAGAGTTTAAAATAAGTCGTATGCGCGATCTATTAGTACAATCTGTCTTCACCTCTCGTAGTCGAGCTGGCGGAGTTGTTTATCCCGTCAAGCTACCAGGCGGTAGGTCGCGAGTTCTATTCCGAAGTGGCGTTCGTACTCTGTTTTTGCTATAATTTGCACGGCAAGCTCGCTGCAAGTTCGTTCCATGGCGACTTCGAAGCTTTCGCTAACTTGCTGCAAGCTTACCCTCTTGTCGTGACAAATTTGTGGCAAGCTTGCACTCTTGTCATGACAAATTTGAGGCAAGCTTGCTGCAAACTAAAATTGCTATCTGGGGTCTGGCCCCAAAATTTGCGGGTCCCCTATGCAGTTAGTTGCTTATTTTGCCATGCGCAGTTCTAAACCTGTGAAATGAATTTACAGACCATCGCGTCTTGGGTCCAATGGACGTATAATCAAAGGAATGTCGTCTTTTGCATATCTCGTTTTCTATAGAGCACATCCTGTGTGACTAACAGGGTAATTTATCAATAATTATGCACATTAGTCACACTACGACTTAATTCTCCTCCCCTTCCCCAAAGTTTCGTTTGGCTGTTTCCATTCACTCTTTAATTTTTTTAAAGCAAAGAGGAGAAACTTTTCGGTGAGGAGAGGATTTTACTATAAAAAAGGCTGCAATGTCATAAATTCGCCGTCGGCTTAGCGTTATGATGTTTCTCGCATAGATTTTGAGGCCCCCCCTCTCGAGACACGAGGTGGCCGTCTTTAACGCCTGTGCGGAAATCCGCCACTGATAACGGGTCCCATCCTTCACTGAAACGAAGACAAATTTTTGCCTTCCTACCTTTCCTGATATATTCCGCGATGCACAGTAGCGTCGAAATTTCGATTCGCATTTATTATTTCATGTTTACTATGTGATAATGACTCCATTATATGTGCAAAAACAACATAACTTCATGCAACGATTTTTATGATAAATTAGTTGGTCATTTCGTTATCACATTGACATCTAAAATATTATTCAACTTAAAGTGAAAAATGAACGAAATTTTAGTTAAAATAATTTATTTATTGATTAATTAAGTAATTCCTACTCATTTGATTTTTGATCTAGATCCGAAGAACCTTTACATAGAATCCGGATACATGAAGTGAACGAACAGCCTCAACACTATAGACAGCAACTTATGTTGCTTTGCTTTGTAGTTGTATTTCTCGATGAACTCCAATTTTCGGTGAGAACAAAACTTCGAAAACGCAGTTTGCAGAAGTTTGTACAGAGAGAGAGAGAAAGTGGAAACCTATTAAGACTTTAAACTATAGAAAGTGGGTGGAATCAAAGATCTGTATGAGTTTTATATTTTGTTTACGTACTGCAATCTGTGTCTGATAACCAAACCCATTGTTCGCGATTAAAAGCGCCAAGACTAAATAAATTCTCTCTTACAAAACAATTTAAAAACAATATCATTCGATTCGAGATATTTCAATAAATTTGAAACAGAAGTTTGAAAATTAAATTTTATTGAACCTCTTTTTATTAAATATTTTGAACTTATTTGTAATTATCATTTATTTTAAACTTATTTTTCAATTATTTTTGACTTGATTTTTGAATCAATGTTTATACTGTGAAAGCCGACTCCGCAATTAAAGAGATTACTGAGCAGTTCAGTAACGAATGAATGGTTAAAAACATGCATCCTTTTATTTGATTAATCTGTTGCATTAGCCGATGTATGTTTAAACTGGAAAAATTTGTTAAAATCAAAGAAAAAATTTCCCGGGAATAAAATTGGTGTCACAGAAAAATTAATTTTATGAATTTTAAAGTGGTGTGAATATGATATTTGCGCAAAAATATGCTCCATTGTTATTGAGGTAAAGCATCAAAATTTTGATTAATTTAAAATGAATTAAAAATATAATGAAAATTTTGAAAAATCATTTCTTAGTGAGCACCTACTACTCAAGAAGTAATTTCATGCAAAATTTAGTATCTCTAAGTCCAACTGTCTGGCCTGTAGAAAGTTTTCCGTGATTTTTGCATCACGCAATTTACAGGAAGTGTGCTAGCCTAAAAACATAAACATTCAATTACCAGTCCTTAGCTTAAGCTAATATATCGTCAGACAGAAATGTAAGATAACAAATATGGCAACTATTCTGTAGGTTTGTGTTTAGGTTTAGCTTTGTAGAAATGCTATAAAGCCATTTTGTCTCCAATTGAGGAAAAAAACTTTGAGAACAAATTCTCGAATTGAGGACTACACACGAGAGTCAGCCTCGTTGCCCACTCTGACAAGCAATTTTTGTAAAATGAGGTTAGTATTTTATATAAACACTAGCTGTTATGCCCGGCCTTTCTGGGGATTAAAATACTTTCATGTCTAATATTTTTTATTTAAAAACTACTTTTGTATAGAAAATTATAATACCCAAATTCCTTTTATGGTCTGAAATGTTTTTTAATTAAAATGAGAATATCAATTGAACCTGACAATTTTTAAAAACTGCTGATAGCTAATTTTCTCCATAAGTTATTAATATTTGGGTAAAACCAAAGTGTACGATACATGCCTCGCAAAGCTGGCGCCAAACCATGGAAAACTCGTCCAACGTTTGCCATGTTACCATCCGCCATTGGGTTACCACATTAAGCCATTTTTTGGCAAAAAAATTCAAGTTTGGCGCCGTACCTTACACTTTGGTTGGGCCAATATTTGTTACATAGGTACTTCAATTTTATTCATAAATCTTGCAGTAGAAGAAAGGTTTTAACGAATGCCTTGGGACAGTTATATAGATAGTAAATTTTTCATTAATAAAAGCATTAAAACAACCCAGATCAATTGTTGTTCCTGCATAAATTATGTATCGTCTGCTTTTAAACTTTTCTTTTAGTCGTCTTCGAGAATTCTGTTAAAGTGTACTGCAAGCGTTCTTCTTATGTGTTCTTGTTCTTCACCAATAAAAAAATTGTTACAAATTGTGAATTTTATACACAATTTAATTTTTGAAAAGTTATTAAATTGAGGGTAACGAATTGAACAGAAATGGAACTTGTGACACTGAAAAGCCAATTTTTTTAAATTTTAATATTGTGTAAAAATAGTTTTTGTGAGATCTTTTCGAAAAATGTCACAGAAAATGCCAAAAAAATAAAAATATCAGAACATAAAGATAAATTAGTTCAAAGTCTAACCTCTGCCTAGCAATGGAGTATGATTAAATTTGCTTTATTTCAAAATTGTCTATATGTAATTAATTATTTAATATTGAATTTTTAAAAATAAATAAAAATTGAAGGAAACATTTCACAGATATAAAATTGGTATCATTGAAAAGGTAAAATTTTGAACTTTAATATGGTATAAAAATATTTTTGTGGGGTAATTTGCTCCGAAGTAATTGTGGAAAAACGGTTCCAGTTAATTTCTAATTAACTGACTGTTTAATTAACTTAATCACTTTAAAAAATTGACAGGTATCTTCTTCTTGTTTTAAATAAGTGTGCAAAATTTGGTTGAAATGAATCGAGTGGTTTTGGAGGAGATGTACATGCATATCTACCCACAATGACTTTTATTTATATTAAGAAATAAAGCTTTAGAAATAAAAAAATGAGCCCACCAAAATTGGCATTTGCAAAGCATTCTCAAACTATAACAATTTAAATAAAAAAAAGACTTTAAAAGCTAATTAACATCTTTCAATAAAATTCTGGAAATTTAGAGATCTTCACTGACGCAGCATTGTATCTGAAGAGCAACTCCTGAATGGAAGTTCAAAGTATTCTAAATTAAACAAAATAAATTCGTCAATTTAAAACATCAGTTTTAAGGAGACGGTTATTAATTAAATTCTGAAGTAAGCATTTCTTCCTTCAATATTTGTGAGCATCATCAACCTTCATTTTTAAATTGAAAATGTTCCCATTATTAATTATCATATTACAAGGTATTGAAAACATTTATTTATTTTTTGTTTAAGCAGATGATTGAAACAAGAAAACATGAAATGAAACTATTCTGAATGTAAACAAATTCATGTGCTAAAATGAGTATAAATGTAAACAAAGGGATTATTATTTTTTTACTTAGAAAATTTAAATATGAAGAGCTTATATTATTGGTGATAATCTATCTTTGTGTTACGTGCATATGTGTATCTGTTATATTAAGATTGGTTTTTATTTATTTAACTATTATTATTTGATCGTTTTAGCTCAGTAATTGAGAAAAATGACAAAATAACTTGAATTTTATCAAAAGTAAAATAATTAAATTTTATTGCATTGAAATTCTGATAATTACATGTCAGCAAATAAAAGAAGAAATGTTTGTACAGCATTAATATTTTGAAAACAAACCAAACTTCTTTGCATTTTTTTTCCTATATGCTATGAATTATGATATTTTGTAAGACACCCTGGCATTACTTGGGGCCGTAATTTCTTTATATGCATCCATTCGCAGTTCATGTTATGTTAATCAACTTGGTTTTGTAGGTTCTTGTTATGTTAATTTACTTGTTATGTTTTTTCAAATAATTATGTGCTTGCTCTGATAACCTGATTTTGCATGTTGTTGTTGTTTTTAATTTCAAAAGTGTAAAGTAAAAAATACTTGTAATAAAAATTATAATGTGGCAACTGCACTCAGCACATGACTGCAAGTAGCATGTGCACATTTTCTCCAGAGTTATGGTGGTGAGTTCCACCACTGAATACAGATCTTACTGGGACTGCAACGAGGATGTCTTATCTCCTGTTCTCAGCTACATTTTTTTAAAAATCCCTAATTATGCATCTAACGTATAAGTTATTGTTGGTAGTAATGTTTGTTGAAGTTTCTTGTAAGCATTATGTATATTAAAGTTTATCTTGTTAACCAAATATGGAATTTGTTGATTTGAGTCCCCAAGTAATCGAAGTTAGGTGCATGTTGAACACGCACTTAGCCACACAGCTTCGGTGTACTTCAGATCGATTCCTACCTAGGAGGTATTTTCCCATGGTAGTGTTCCCTCGGTGGTAGTGCCTTCAAACATTTCTTGTTTTGATGGTTTTATGAAATGTGTTTCCTAATTGTTAGTTTTAATTAGAAATGATAGGAACCCTCAGTAGTGTCTTTAGAAAATATTAGCGAGCCTAACTTCCCGACATAAACAAGATATGAAAACTGTCAGTGCTCAGTTAAAATAAATAAGAGACTGAAGACAAAAGTAGAGTGGGTTAGATCTTCAGTTTTACTATCAATTAGGAGGGCTCTTATTTCATCCAGTTGCTTCCTATTAATTCTCTGTTGCTTCTTTTGTGAGTAAAACAGTTTCTTATGCTTAATTCCTTTTATTGCAAAATATTTTTTGTGATGTCCTAATTCTTATACTATCACATTCAGTTCATTTTCTTGCATTCTTATATTTTGCAGACTATTGACTGCCACATCTTTGGTTTTAAAATACCCAACCAAATCACCTTATTTATACTAATATTTAAACGAATCTTTTCTGATTTCCTACTGAACACCTGGTGGAACTTAATAATGAGTGTTATGCATAATTGGTCGTCATTGTTTTAAATAGTTACAAATTCTTAAATGATCAATGTAATATAATTAGAATGACATAATTTAGCCTTTTATTGGCTCTGTTCAATAGGAGAATAAAATTGTTCAAGTATTTTAATCTTTAACCAATACTTAAAATTGCCTCCTTAGAATTAATTACTGCATTTCTTGTCAGTCAAGGAAACTGCTAATAAAATTTATGAATTTCATCATGTATGTCTTCTGTAATGATTACTGCAAGTGAAATGATGGCCTCAGAGTAAGTATTATATCTATATACATGTCATCTCAACATTACAGAAAAAGGTGTAGTCAAATCTTGCAAAAGTGGTGTTTAACTGCTTACACACTTTTACCGAACTGCATTTTTTTTCTTTTATGTTTGTAAAGATGAAATTTAGTAGTCGATTTTTCATCCATTTCATGATGTGCTTTGAAATTGTGTGTTCTTGGTGATAATTCTTTATTTAAATAGTCTCAGAATTTAACTATCAGTTAATTGATTTATTTTAATTAAATTTTCATTCCTTACATAGGATGTCTGTTGCAAAATGCAACCATAACAAAACTTTTTGCGGTTCAGCAACCCACCAGATGGCACCACCTATCTACTACTGGTCAACGGACGCGTTGAACGGCGCTTGTGCAAAAAGCCTCAGTTCTACAAAAAACGGGAAGGAAGAAGGTTCGTCGAGCTGCGGCGATCTGGGACACTAGCCCTAAAGATGGTGATGCCGCAACAGTAGATGGAAAGGCCAGGCAAAAATGGTGATGGAATCGTCGATATAGATTGCCTAATATAATGATCCCGGGGTAGGACGTGCAGAGAATAAGGTATGTGGAATTTTTGAATTGGCCAATTCGCGACTCTCTCGAAAACTAAATTCTCGTGTCGTAGGGGGACACCGGACATTATAACGTGTAACGCCGGACATTAAATGTGTGACGCCGGAGATTATAGAGTTGGAGGCATCGTTATCTGTATTAATTGGTAGTATGTCTGTGTGTATGTTTCGTGTATTATCCAAGAAAACAATATAAGGGTAGAACAATAAATTTAGCATTTAGAAAATACTGTGTTATTCTTTGGTAACCCTGAATTTTTCACTGCCCACTTCAGGTGTCACAACGCCATATTTAATGAATTTCTTTTTCAGTGTACTACCACAGTAAGTAGCCATTAATATTCTACTTGTAGCATAGATTACTCTTTAACTATGCCACCTGGTAGTATTTTTTTTTAACATTTGAAGTTTGCTTCACAATTTGCTTCCAGTAATAAATGCCAGATTACCATAGTATTAATAAATGTCATTTAAACAATATTTATAAATTTAAAAATGTTTCGTTTTCATTCAGAATATCCTCATTCAATTTCTTCAACAGTAGTGTAAGCTTCGAATTCTAAATGTTAAGGAAAAAACTCATACACAATTCACAAAGGTATAATTTTTATTCATAATTTTAAATATACCGTATCTTTAAAAATATTTGATGCTAAGTAACATTTATAAACAAAAATTTAAAAAATTGTGATTTTTTAACATTTCCCCATTATATTCAGCTAAATACAAAGCAAGTGAAGTGTGTTGGAAACAACTCAGGATAATTAAATATAACTGATTTTCACACAAGACTTCTATATTGTAGGTAATTAATTCCTTTAAAAAATTAATAGATTTTGAGAAAATAATTAATAGAAAGTAGATGTCTCTTAATACAAAAATTTTAATAGCTTTTGGATGAAAATAGATTTCTCTTAATTACTAAATGACCGCTTACAAGTTGAGAAAGATTTTAAATTCGTAAAAAAAGAATCAAAACTTGAAATAAAAAAGTATCAAAATTAATCATTGGATGAATCAGAAGAAACTTCTGTAGCACACATGAAAAATACACTCTATCATTAAATCCTTCTTCGAAAACAGTTCAAAGAAAATTTAATACTTCTCCCGGAGAACAAAATAAACATAAGATGATCACCAATACATTCACTTTCATTGAAAAATACAGTCACATTAAGAAAAATTTACATGCTAAAAATTTTAGATGAGTAATTGCAATGAAAGTGCTATAATTATCATTTAATTTCATAATAATCTCCAATATCTTGTATGTATTTAATATGAAATTATAATTTATTATAATTAATAATAATAAAACAATTTTTATTTAGTATATTTAAGAAATTTTAAATTTATTATTATTTTTTGACATCATACATCCGAAGTTGATCCTGTATATCACTTTTTGAATCAAGATTTTACTCTATAAATGCTACAAATTGTAGTTTAATTGTAAAAATTTCTTCACCACTCTTTATATGATAAGAGAAAAAAATCTTTATTCCCATAAGGGAATAAAGATTTTTAAGGGATAAAGAAAGGGGTAATGCATAAACAATCAAGTGTCTGTATGAAATTTAATTTTATTAAAATTTATCAGTAAACAGCACCCACATATCAAGCATGAATGATGTTAACATTAAGTATATTGATGAAAAGAGACACAAAATTCAATGAAAACCAGAAAAGGTTTTTACAAGTAATCAGTTGATTTCAAATGCTCTTCATCGATGGTAAAATAGATGTGGCCTTCATCGGCCAGAAAATCCAAGGCTTCGCTAAAATAGAAAAAAATTATTAAGTAGACTCTCAATTATCCAAGACTTCTCGAAAATAGAAAATTCATAAATACAGTAGGTTCCCAAATATCCAGCCTAATGAGGTGGAAGGGCAGGTTGCATAGCAAATCAGAGGGAGTGGCCTCCCCTAAACTTCCTCGTACACTTTTCAAACATTTGTCATTTCCCTTCCCCCAGCGTTGATAAAAAGTTCGAACCAACTGTAACCCAGAATTCAATGACTATCAGAAGGTTTTCCATTGTAGATTATAGTGATAGTAAAATATTGAGGTGAAGAATCATATTGAAAGAGATGCGTATGTATTAAAACTTAGCAAGATCTATTTTCTATCAAACTGTACCCAATGCAAGCTCCGTGTGCGGAGAAGAAATCAGGAGAATACCTTACTCGCTGAATAGCTTGCGCATGCGCAGAGATTGCTTCCAGTACGCAAGTAAAACGAGACGCCCTAAATGTTTGCTTCCTTACAAAATCTCGCCGCCAGAATTGGTTTTTGGCAAACTGCCAAGTTTTCGGAGTGTCCCTTCTTTGCACAAGCATTTCTACCAGTACGCATGCGCATGGAGTTCAACAAATATGCGATTATACAGACCGACAGACAGTCAGCCCGTTGACGGATTTGGCCCAAAATTTTATACGTACCTACATTCATGACGATAAAACTGTGTACCAAATTTTATCCATCTAGCTATTCAAGTTTTTCAGTTATAGTGTTCGCATGACTTCGAACATACAGACAGACAGACTTCCCGTTGACGGATTTTGTCCAAAATTTGATAGAAACCTACAAATTATGTTTAAAGACCACATACCATATTTCGTCCCCGTAGCTCTAATAATTTTCGAGTTATCGTGTTCACAGACAGACATAATTCCAAAATTGTGTTTTTCGGACTCGGGGTTAGGTTAGGTTAGGTTATATTAACGTCCCGTTTTGAAGCAACACGATTGCTATTTAGGGACGGACCTCGTAATTTTGAACCGCGGTCAGATGACGAGGACGACACCTGAGCTGGCACCCCCCTCTCCAAACTTCCGCGCCACACCAACGGGAGGACGTTTGGCCACTACGTATGATTTAGCGTGCAACAGGCCCCATACACGGCGGATCTTCAGTGGAATCGGGTTTCGAACCTGCGACCCTCCGGTCCGAGGTCGAGACCTTACCACTAGGCCACCGCGGCCACTTCGGACTCGGGGAGGTCTAAAACGTGGAGATTCGTCAAAATCTCGAGTTCGAATTTTTTGACGATTACAATACTTTCTCTTTGTATACTTCATATGCGAGAAAGTAAAAAAGGACGAATCCGTCAATTTGCTGCCAAGTAAAAACCCTCCTAAAAAGAGCTGCTCTCTGCTTTAGTACGACGATCGATTTTGTAACGAAATTGTCTTGTGGGTTACGTGAATGCAATCCAATAAGCAGGATTAAAAAATAAAGCTCTTTATTTTACAAATATTCCAAGCAAAGAAACGTAGCACAAGTATTAACACAGCACTAGTAAAAATTCACAACAGAGACTACCAATAAATCTCAACACAGACAGCGCTCAAAGGTTTCTTGTAAACTCACCAGCTTGCTTGCTGATCAAATTCCAACTGACTCTTCTTTTTTAACTACATATTCCACGGAGTACCTGCCCCCCGCAGGGGGGCTACCTCCTATCCTTGCAAGATGGAGTCCCTGGCTGTCAGTAGTTTTGCCGTGAGTTGTAGGAGTTCTAGTGAGGCTTACTTCACTCTTGCCGTCGCTGTTACTGGTGGGCGGAGTTAAGGTAGAGCTCGGTGCTGGAGAAGGTGGTGGGGTGGAGCTGGCTGGCCAATAGTGAGGAGTCGTTGCCGATGGAGAGGGTGAGTGTGTGCGATGCAATGGCAGGTTTCTGATTGGATTAGCGACTGGGGTGTGGGAGTGGGGTTACGAGCCAGAGAATTATCAATGAAATAAGATTGAAAAATGAATTGAGCTACTAAAGGGAAAGGGTTGAGAAATTAGAATTAGCTTAAATAAGAATATTTCGAGGTCTTTTGTTTTTAATGTCAGGAATATAAACTGGAATGCTTTTAACTGCCTCGTTGGAGTGGTTTTCAAGTCTTTTGTAGAAGTTGACTGAAAGTTTTTTAATGAAGGAATTAAAGGTGGGATAGTTGAGAGAATTATAGATGTCTTTATTAAGGAAATACCAGTTAGCTTTGGAGATCATTCTGATAACATAATTTTGCTGGTTTTCAAGAATTTTAATGTTCGACTTAGCAGCGTAACCCCACACAGGACAGGCATAAGTGAGCACCGGACGCAAATAGGCTGTGTAAATAAGTAGCTTATTGTTTCTATTCAATTTAGAGTTTCGAGAAATTAGGGGATAAAATTTTCTAGCTGCAGCTCGAAACTTTTTCTTAATGTGAAGGAAGTGGGGTTTCCAAGTTAGTCTTTTGTCAAGTATGACTCCTAAGTATTTACATTCCTGAGACCACGGGATAATCAGTTTATTAATTTTAATGGGGAGGGGGTAATTAAGAGAATTAGAAAACATGATTGCTTCAGTTTTTCCAGCGTTGATTTGTATCTTCCACTTAGCGAACCAGTCCTCTAATGTTTTCAGGTGTTTGAGCGCTAGATGGATGAAATTGTGATTCTTGTTTCTTGCCAGTATTGCAGTGTCATCTGCAAAGATGCTCAAGAGGGTGTTATGCTGTTTTGGCACGTCGCTGATGTACAGGGCGAATAAAATTGGACCGATTTTTGATCCTTGAGCAACTCCTGCTTTAATAATTTTTGTGTTTGAGAGCTCACTGTTGACTCGAACTGCAAAGATTCTGTTGGAGAGGTATGAGTGGAAAATTTTCTAAATAACAGAGTGGTATATTTAGCCAATGTATCTGGTCATCCACTGGAAACTCTATCAGAACTTTTGAATATCAAAGGAACACCCCAGTTTGCAATTTTGACTTTAGAGCCCTCTTGGATATACTCAGTGACTTTCAAGTGATAGTTGGTTGGTGAGTGGAGAGTTTTTCTGAAACCAAACTGTTCAGGCATGAGGATGTATTTTCCTCTAGGAATTCGTTAGGTCTATTTTAAGGGATGATGTGTTCAAGCTTAATTTTGCTAATGGATGGCAATAGTAGGATGGGTCTATAACTCACAGGATCAATTTTGCCCGGTTTTAAAATTGAATTAAATGGCAGTTTTTTTTTCCACTTCAATTAGGAAGTATCCAATTTCATAAATACTGTCAGTGATTTTTTTGGAGTGTGTAAATAGGTTAAGTGGAATTTAAGAATGATTTTATTTACTTTGATATTTGGCAACAGGTGCTTTATTCTTTTTTAGAGTTTAACTGACTCTTCTTAGCTTGAGAACTTGCTTTTACATACCTTTCGGCAGGGGGGGGCAACTTCATTACATTGAGGAAGTGGCGCGACTCTCGAAAGTTCTGAAACCAGTAGAAAATAGCTTGAAAAGTTCAGGCCCTTCAAATATACTGTCCATAAAACTTTGCCGCAAAATGGTGTAAGGTCCTGCGGTATATATGCTTGTAAGTTTGTCCCAATTCTAGCATCTCAGAGGGAAAACGACTTTATAGCTTTGCCGGCGACTATGCATCTCTCTTTTAAAATCTAGATTTAATTTGGTATTGTCATCGTTGTCGTTGCTGTTGATTATGGAAAATGTTTTAATCACTGTGTGAGGATCAAATAAAATTTCATTAGTAGTAGAGATGTTTACTATAAAGACGAAAGCTTGGATGGTTGGCGACTGGGTGATTTTAAACCGTTGTACAACATCCCCTATAGTTCCAGCATCCTTGCAATTTATTATTGCCCCTTCACCTAGAAAAGTAGTCCCAATAAATCAATACGGATTGAAAATAGTGAAACAAACTTGCATTTTAAAATCTAGTTTTAATTTTCAGCAATTGTTGTTATGCTCGCCGTTGCTTGTTGATTATGGAAAATGTTTTTGAAATCACAATAGCCAGAGGATGAAAATAAAATTTCAGTAGTAGAATGTTTATATAAGGAACAACCTTACTGGCTGGATGGATTGGCTTCAGGTGATTTTAAACCGTTGTGCAGCAGCATCCTCGCAGGGGTTTACAACTTCACATGCTTACAATTGTTTATTGTGCCTTCTCCACACAAAATAGATCCCAATAAATCAATACGAAAATAGTGAACAAACTTTTAAAATTAGATTTTATTTTCAGCAATTGTTGTTATCCATTGTCGTTACTGTTGATTATGGAAAATGTTTTAATCACAATAATGAGGATGCAGCGACGTAAAATTTCATTAATGGCAGAATGTATAAGGAACAACTTTACTGGAGTGGATTGGCATTGGGTGATTTTTTAAACCGTTGTGCAGCATCTCGCAGGGGATTTAACTGTCCTTACGGGTTGTTTGACTTATTGCCCTTCACTTTACAGGCAGATCCCAAATAAATCAATGCAATTTGAAAATAGTGAAACAAACTTTTTTAAAATCTAGATTTCAGCAATTGTTGGTATCATTGTTGCTGGCAGTTATGGAAGAATGTTTAATCCTGTGTAGAGGATCAAATAAAATTTCATTAGTAGTAGAATGTTTATATGAGAACAACCTTACTGGATAAGTTGACTGGGTGATTTTAAACTAAATTTGTACGAAACATCCTCTTGAGATTCAATTCATCCACCAGTGTTTGACAGCCTATGTTCTGAAAATGAATCCCAATAAATCAGTTTGAAAATAGTGAAACAAACTTTTTAAAATCTCAAAGTATGAATATAAAAAAATAATCAATTCAATTTTTTTTATGTGTATGAAGCAATGTTAGTGAAAAAAACAATAAACAGTAACAAATAAAGACCATTTGGTGATATAGTTAAAAATTACCAGGGTAGCAATCAAAACACACATAAAATAAATGAAAAAAAATGACTATGATCACAGACTTCTGTGAACTTCAAGTTTAACAAACCTTATATCTTGGTGCTTCATACAAATCATGTCTCCAATTACTTATACAATTGAAACAAAATTGTTGCATATAAAATAGCGGTTTCGTCTTGCGATAGAAGACTAGTCCCATTATTGCAGGCTAAAATAGTCTTTATCTTACAGAAAGGAAAAAATTGTTTGAAGCGGAAGCTTAATACAAAAGATAACAAATAATACTTCATAATTTGAAGGCAAAATGAAACAGTTAGAACTATCAAAATACAAAATAGACCCATATTTAATTTGAACCAAAACAAACATGTTTTATTAAAGTTTCTCCATTTAGAGTCATAAAATAATCACGAATTTTAACAAAATTATAAGGAAAGTATAAAATTTATTTTCACAAATTTTTTTTTTTTTTTTTATTCAATGTTGTCTTTATAAAATAGACTTACGTAAATACAACTTCAAACTGAAATTTTATTAATATTGAAAGGGCTAACAATTTACTTTTAGACAGTTAAATATGTCTGTATTACAAGATATAAGTAGAAATATTTATTTACAATCTTGTAAAATCCTTATAATATATAGAGAAAAAGGTGACTCACCGTCATTAGACGCTCAAATTTATCATTGATCGAAATAATCTTTAAACTACCTACTAGCGTATCTTTAATCCCAGGGTGATTTTTACTTCTTTTGACACAAATACAGGGACTTTTGGGAGGCGACGTGAATTGGATCTCCCAACCTGGTTGGTCATTTATACTCACCCCTGGTATTTATTCCCTCACCTTTTTATGAGCACACAGGAGATGGGCTGTGGTTGGCAGGATAGTGGACCCCCTCCCTGTAACGCACTTGTCTCCTAAGTGACCTCAGAGACCTCACCTCCCCTCAAAAGAAGCCCCTTCCCCTCAGACCAGCCTTCGCTGGTAGGGGATTTTAGACCACTTACAAAGCTCAGGGCAGAGGGTTAGAGAGAAAATTGTGAAAATTCTTTGAAAATCCCCTAATGGCCAAAATCTATTTACTAGTCATAGCCACTCGGATCAAATTTTGCAACATAATTAATTCTCTTTTGAGCATTCTTTTGCCCCATACTTGCTTTCTCATGCATACAAGAGAAGTATTGCAATCGTCAAAAATTCAAACTCAGAGATTTTGTGTGGTCCACATTTTAGACCTTCCGGTCAAAAACTAATTTTGATCATGTCTGTATGTGAACAGATAACCTCGAAAATATTATATGTTAGGGACGATAATATGGTATGGATCTTAACACATAATTTGTGTATACTCTCAAATTTGGACTAAAGATCCGTCAACGAAGTCTGCGTCTGTATACTGGTGTCCATGTCGTAACACTAATAACTAAAAACCTTGAATAGCTAATTTAGACTAAAATTTGGTACACAGTTCTCATCGTCATGAATGTAGGTCAAAAATTTGCAGAACCGTAAGGGCTTGACTGTCTGTCGTGTATATATCATACTTGTTTTACTCAGGATTGATATGAAGTTTGGCGTTGTGTAATATACGAAGAGAATTGTAGCGGAAACCTGTACGCTTCGAAGTATATGTAGCCAGGTCAAACTTTGTACTAACCTTCTCAAATGCAGAAGGTATGGTGACATCTTACATGAGATATCTGCAAATTAAGATTTCTACTCAAAACATTTAAATTCAGTTGGCAGCTGACTTACAACGCGTAAGTGATTGTACAATTCTTTTGGTTGCTAGTATAAGGACTTTGATTCATTAAGTTGATGTTTCATTTTAGCAAATCATCATTTCGACTGTTTCACTCAAAAATCATGAGCGCCTTGATTGAATATTTTATTCGTTTTGCTACATTTCCTGGTGTGCAGAAACTCCAGGTCTCCAGTTTTGTTCCTGGTTTTTTGATTAACACTAACGCTTCACCAAAATTAAAACTCCGGCTCAGACAGGGATAATAATGACATCTTCTGTTTGGGCTGAACTTTGGACATTTTGATATTATACTGGCCAAGGCATTTTTCTATTTTTTTCAATTCTTTGAGGAATTCAGGTGCATTTGAGACTGCTTGCCTTGTGTGCTTGTGCTATTCTGCATGTATAGAGAAATAAACATTAATGCTGACTGCGATAGCTCTGTTGATCTACTTTCCCGGCTTTCAGGTAGTCATGTTGGGCTATTACCTGAAAGCCAGATTTTCCACTTAATTTATTTTTAACATCTGTGGTAGGGGTCATTTTGGGCAGTTGCATCAGCATCTTATAATCGGTAACAGACCAGAACTGGCATCAGATGGGACAAACGGTATATTGGTCCCAGACAAGTTGTTTGAACAGACGTACAGGTGTGAAGATTTTTTAAAAAATAGTCAATTTTTATGAAATTTTGCTGCTTTTCATTTACCCGCCGACGTTCATCGCCTTCGTATTTGCATAATTTTTCAACATATGGAACGGTTCTGTCAGTTTGAACAGAAGGTTAAAATAACCTTTTTTGATAATTTTTTTCCTGATCCAGTTAATTATTTTCGCAGGCGCCCTCCGCGGAGAGATTTCCCCAGACCTTCCATTTGTTCAATTTCTTAGCTATGACGGTGCGACGCAGGATACGTCGTAACATCAACTGATTGACGCGATTATTGTTTCAGCGATGCGTGTTTATGTTTTCGGTAGCCATTTTTTTTGCCTGCCGTATGTATTTTCACGTTGCAATTTTCGCTGCTGGATTAACGTACTCTGTATTGCTTTTACATTGATAATAAATATCTGCTGGAAAATAGGGGAAAAGATCAATATTCATCTTTTGTTTGTTTTCAGACTTTCATGTCATTACAGGCGTTTTTTTCTTCTTTTTTTTTTATCATTTTATTTTGAAAGTCTGATTCACAGGCAACGCGTAGCGTATATTTAATATTTGAAATTCGGACGACAGCTCTTTTTTAAGTTTTTAAAAATATTCTCTCGGCGGCATTTTGAATTCGTTTTTGTAAATTTTCGTTTCGAACGTTTCTTTCAAAATAAGCATTATTTCATAATCCATTTGTATATGTATTTTGTTTCTTAGTCAAATCCGAACCAAATCCATGGGTTTGGTACCTAACAATCTCTTAGTTTCCTTGGCAATTCATATGCAGATGTAAATATGTTTTTGAATGTGCAGTACGTTTTATTTTGCTCTCTTGCGCGTCTGGTACGCAATGGTTTTTTGACATTCATACTTTTCGGTTGAAAAAAAAATATAATTAATAACAATGGCAGGAAATTACTGGGGCGGCGACAGGACCGGGAAAAAAAAAAATTCAGTAAAACCGTCTAAATATCAGGAAAATTAATAGTTATTTGTTATTGGGTTATTATCTGTAATTTCATCTATGTTTAGAATTATTTATTAAATAATAAATGGAATTATAAAATCTTATTTTCATATAAAACATAGGTACTTTTTGGGAGACAGAAATTAATTTATGCATAATATGAAGAATAAGATTGAAGTAATATCTTAGTGTTTCTCTTGTTTAAATTTTGCTAAAAGAGCTATTAAACGGTCTCCAATGTTCTACTATTTTTTTATATTTAATAAAATATTATTCATATCATAAAGAGCTATCTATTTAGGTGATTGAACTGTTTGGTTTGTTTAGCAAAGATCTATAAAACTTTATCTAGTTTATCATTCTCCTGGTGCTGAAAAGAGTATTTAGAACTGCTTTCTTGGAATTCTATGACAGTTTAAAACCGAAATTTTCCTTCAAAATTTCCTAATTTTTTTTATCAAGAAAGGACGTAATACTGTCTAATATGGAATTTTTTGGAGATGTTCATTCATTTTTTAAAAATTAAATTTCTAAAACATTTATTTTTTCTTTCATTTCCTAAATAAGCTCAGAAAGTGTTAGCCTAATAATGATTGTACATACAGGATCGAGTCAGGGAGAAAGCCACAGGAGAGCATTATGGCCGAAATCAGAAGTGCGTAGCTTATCAGGGAACTTTTTTCTACGCTCTTGTGATCAGCCCCTGAACTTGAGCTACTGCTTTTTCATTTAGACGTTAGGAATTCTAGATTGTTTTAAAAAAAATCCTATGATAAATTCTCCTGCACGCAATGCATGCGGCATTTCAAGCGTGTACCGGTCAATTTTTTTTAAGTTAAAAATACATCAGTGTTCAGCCTAGCGGAGTACTCGTAGCTTCGCTTATTCATTGAGAACCGAAACACACAGAATAAAATACACAGTACTGAACCGATATTCAAACCGAAGAATTCCAAACGAAGTTTTATTCAAATTCGAATGAATCGACCAATAACATCGAAGAGATACAAAAAAAATTTTTAGCTATCATTTCAGTTTTCGTTGATTTCATATTTTTCTGTTTTAGGGATTGTTAAAATGAAAATTCTAAATAATTGTGCATTCATTTTTCATTGTTTACTTTCCAGGAAGTCTAATATTGAAGACAAACTTATGGTCATCAAAGGCAAATAGTTGATAATAAAATTTGTGAACCCTTGGGATATTGAAATACAGAGGTTGTAAAATTTTGTAAGTGCTTTTTGAATTATAAATTTTGCGGAGGTTAACTTATTGCCTGATATAACTGTTGGTGATGCAGAGTTTGGCAGCAGTTTTACGATGATATAATAAGGAGCCAGAACTTTAAGATAACTAATTAATTTACTAAAAATATTTTAAAATTAAAAAATGAACTCAGCTGAAGTTCATAAAAGAAAAAATAAATATATCATAATAATAATAAATATATATAATCATTATAAACACAACAGCATTCCAATTCTGGTATATATTTAAAATAATAAAGATCTTCCTTGGAAACCTTTTATTTGTATATCACATTTATGTTCTTAATTATTTCAAATTAAAAGGCTTGTGTTAGTTTTTCAGATGTCCAAAGTGAGCTCATAATCTTTCCTGACATTTCTGCTGCATTGTGCAGCGTGTCCACTAAAGTCCTATCCCACATTAACTTGAGAACGGCGACAACTATTGCCACAAACTTGGTGTCTAGGTATAGTAAAGTGAGCATGCGCTACATGATGAGATCAATTACAGCGCCACCTGGCGGCAAACAACGGAGTTAGTGTTCCTGTCTCGAAAACGGTACAAGGTACGGGGGAAAAGTCAATTACAAAATTGTAGAGCGTCTTCGATTTAGTACGAAAAAGCACCTTGTGCGCATTAATACGAAGAGCAGAACGCTTACAATGCACATCTGTTTGTTCGCATTTTCCGAAACTGTAATGTCACAAGACATGGACAAAAGGAGAAAATTTTATTTTTCGGGCAAAAGAATTATCCTTTTTCCTGTGGGAATAACTAAAACAGCAAGTGTATGGACCTTTCCAGCCATATTGCAGGACTTCCGATGACGCATTACAGTAGCTGTGCTAGCGGACCAACCGATATGCTAAAAAGCGTGCAAAGTGAAATTCAAACAAGAGCCCGCATCTTTGTTGTAGATGATGGAGAGCAGTTTGAACACAAAAAATAAAAGTATCTTGTGATAAGTAGTTGTCTTTTCTCTTTCTAACCCATTTTGAGACGTCACAGTTTCGGAAATTGAGAACAATCAATGGAGAACTTCAGCATTTTTTAAAAACACATTTAAGCCATCCGTATTTGTAGAAAAAATCATTCTAATTTCAAATATGCAAGTGAAA
>BGPR01020849.1:0-22187 GCA_013235015.1 Araneus ventricosus | reverse complement strand
TACGATTCGCAAGCTAATATAAACACGGGTATTCTTTAAGAATTCGCACAGCCAAGAATTCCAATTTTTCCCGCTGTCAGTTCAGCTCGACGTTGTTTACTCGAGATTTCTCGAGGTTTTAATCCCTTCCGCTTCTCTTTGAAATCGCATGATTAAAATACTTTCTGAAATTATTAAGATCGAGTTACAGACAGACGGCCGAGATATTCGAAGTGACTTTCCTCCGCAGCTAATTAATTTTGGTTAAATGATTATCGTAATTAGTTTTCTGGTGATGTTATGGGACCTCTTTCTTAATTGAGTTCCATGCTGAGAAAGATTTACATCTTTGAACTTAAGACATTTTCGTTAAGTGAACTTGGAACTAATAGGCTGCCTCATCGAGCGATTTAACTTTCGGATCAACCGAGCAGTTATGAATGGCGTTCTTTATCGTCCATGTAGGAGAGAAATGAACTTCACTTGGTTCTTTCTTGTGGAGCATTCTCGAAATTACTTTCTTTTTAAACACATGCTGAAAACATTCTCCTGTTTCAGATTATTTTTTTCCCTCGCTTCTATAAATAAGTAGGGCGTGCATTTAATTAACAGTATTTAATAAAACATGCATTTTTTTTTTCATTCGTCACTCCATTTCGGTTCCAAAGTGGTTTCTGTGATCCTATCTTTACAAAAAGAAAGAAAGAAATCCCGGACCCCCAAATGAACATATAAGTGGGAAAATGAAACATCAATTGGAGATGTAATAAGCTAGTATTTATTTAAATACATTTATTGAAAAAAATGTTTGAAATCAAAAAGGCCTTTTGAGTTCTTTTGTATTTTTGTAGATATAAAAATCGTTGCCAGTGTTTTCACGACCCCAGTTTCGATGTGCGCGCGACCCCATTTGCGGTCTGAATCTATAGTTTAAGAAACTCTGAAGTAGATGATTTTTCAAAGATAATACGAATGCACTAGAAAAGGCCTTCTTAAAATCCGTATTGCAACCCTACATGAGATCGTTTAAAAAGTATTGGGACCACAAAGTTATTCACGTCACCTTCTTACGGATTCTTCAATATTTCTGAGCAAAAGTTATTAAAGCTTGATCTTGAGTCAAAAGATTTTGATTAAATCTGTAGTAATAGCAAGTTTAACTTATTGTATTTCTATCGATCACTAGCTGAAAACCTGGCTCGGGGTCCATTTTTTTTTCATATACAGGCATATTGCCACCAACTTTCCCCAGCAAACGTAAATCTGCTTTGAATCCTTTCTTGTTGAATTAAAACGTTCAAATATAGCCTTTTTATCACGTTATAAGAGCATGGTTTGAATGAAAATGCGAGAAAATTCGAAAAAGAACATTTATTTTAAACAATATATTATATTAAATAACTAATGCAGTTTTACGATGCACAAATATACTGTATAACTTGGTTACTGTGAAGCTTCTAAATAAAATGTTTTATAAATCAGATAAAGAAAGTGAAAATCGCCCGAGAACAATTCTCACTCGACAGTATTTCGCTGAAGAAGAATGCTCGAACAAAAATAATACTTTTAACTTCAGTTAGCAGAATAAAAACTAAATATAAATATTCTCTATTAATACTGTAAATGAAGTCAAACTGAAACTCACATCGCGTTGTAACTAAACTAACGTCATTGGGTATTTGAGTGCATATTAAAAGCTACGGAAATTATGTGCATGCTACGAAATAACAGCGGAAGTAATAAGTTTACATTGACCAAAAAAAGCAATATTTTCTTAGATTTAAAAGTGGTAAAAACACGTGAATAAAGGATTTGATGAAAAAATATATTAGTTTGAATTTTATTTTATAACAATAAAAGCATTGTTGCAATTTGAGTTTAAAATGAATTTTGAAACGTTAATTGCAGTTAGAGATAGAATTGTTCAATAATTAAATTGGTATCATTAAAAAGATAATTTTTTGCTCTTAGGGTGATGTAAAAATAATTTTCGCTCCATAGGTATTTCAGAAGTTATTGGTGAAAAACGTCTAAAAATAACTTAATTTTCGTTATTTAATTAAATAAATAAAAATGTAATTCGAATTTTAAAATAATTTTTACGGCGTTAAATCCCTCTTGTGAGAATCCATCACTGTGCCAAATTTGGTCGTCGTAAGTTCAACGGTGTGGACGTGCTTAAAGAACGAAAAAAAACCGAACACACACACATACTTCAGTCTTTTATATTAATTGATGCTCCGTTTTTTAACATTTATTTAATTTTTTTTAGGTTGTGATAAATTTTTCTCGGAGAAATGGGTTTGCGAAGAAATTTTTTTTTCTCTTTGAAAAAGATGAGTACTGTTCAGCAACGGATTCCGAGACTACCACTTTTGGACGGTTTTACACCAGAAAGGGGGTGTCAGGCAATGAGTCATAAGAGCGCATTTCCGGAGTTCTTTGTTAGATCACGCTCAGTAAAATGTAAACACCACCCTTCCATTCTTCCCTTTCCCCCTATTATAATGAAAATAACTCCGCCGAGAGCATGCGCAAAAGCGCGGAGGGTTTCCGAATCCGTTGCTAAACAATATTCTAGATGGCGCATGCAATGGATGTTTACAATTAAATATACTTGTGTTTACCATAGATTTTGTATTGCAGACGGGTCAAAACGTTGGAAATAAAACGAATAATCTGTTATGCTAGTTTTTAGCGAGCATAAATGAAGTATAACTCCTTTTGGCCAGCAAAGGATAAATATAAACTGATTTTTTATGTGGCTTTTTTCTCGGAAGTGCTATCCGTGAATTCGGAGAAAACAGTGATTTAGCGAAACCTCATCTTTCTATTTGATGACTAATGCTTGCAAATTACATCGTTTGTTTCAGACTTCATGCTAATGCGTATCGAAAATATATTCGATTGGTTTTCCTTTGCTTGAATAACCCACCGAGTTCGCTTCCATTCGCTGACTCATTTGTCTTAGTGGATTTATTACCCATTTAGGCAATTCTACTTCGTTTTTTTATCGCTCTGTGTTCTGAGTAATCCATGTTTGATGAGGTTCTCCTTGATTCTCTACATCATCCAGATGAATCATTGAGTGCCTGCCTAATTAGTCGAATATCCATCTATCTGTGCTCACAGACTTTGTGGCTTTTTTATTAGACTGATTATAGGTAGGTTTTTCAAAGAATTTTTATGAGTTCATGAGTAGCGCTCGTGAGTTTCTTATTTTAAAGCTAGCAGGGATGTGTAGAGGGTTCAGAGATATAGTGGACCAAGTCAGTGGCGAGTCCTGGATTTTGGTCTGATTGGGATTGAGGTCATGAAAATTTTGTATCGTCGTAACCTTATGGCTTATGTAAGTGAAAACACTTTAACTTTACTCACCTGACAATAAGAATCACAAAGAATACAACAATATTTTCGATAATTTAATAAAAACACAATGAAATAACTAGCCAAAAAATGTTCCGACCGCGTCAACGCTACAATTACAAGTGGAATGACTACAAAAGCGGGAAAATTTTACGAGCCTGTCGAGCCAGAAAGCAATGTTGCCACAATTTACTTTTTAAAAAAAAAACAGATTAAGAACAAACAGGTGCAGTGATTTTTAAAAAATCAAGAATACCTCTGAGGGGAGGCTGCAGCCCCATAGCACCCCCTGGCTTCGCCACTGGACCAGGTCCATGTTTTGTCCGTTTTGCACCATCACTTCCATGTAGAAATGTCATGTTTTCTGTGCAATAATGATTCAAGTCCATGGTTCAGTCTGTATTCACCAGGCAGCGGCAACAATTTAAGTCCACTGTTATTTTGAATGCAGCTGATCAACTTTGAGAACTGTTTTCCCAGAAACGAATCTCATGGGATTGCTCCACTTTACCTCTGAATCCTCCATATATCATAAAAGGAGGGGTGGTGGTGGGGGGGAGTACTAACGATGGCAACTTTTTTTCGTCTTAACAGTTTAGATTAACTATGTAGTGTTGACAGTTTGATGATGCTCCAAGTGCCGTTACGTAATGTAACGTAACGTAAACCTCTGATAACAAGATTAGCCTTTCCATAATTCTTTTTTATGTCAAGTATCTTTATCAAGCGATCATATTCACGTTTTTACGCATGTGTTTAGTTAAAAGTGACCACATTTTCTGAACTTCGATCCGGGACGATCTAGAATTAGAGCGCACAACCCTGGACTCCGCCAACCGTTAAAACGCTCCCTACCCTATGGGTGAGTGGGTCGACTTGGGTAATAAATAAATAAACCGTGAACTCAACCCCCCCCTTTTATTATTATTTTATATATATATATATATATATATATATTATTTTTTAAAACCCACACCTGTCCGGCCTTACACCCTTTCGGATAGACCGGATCGGTTTTGGGTTTAAAAAAATAAATAAGTAAGCCCCGGACTCAGGCTGGAGGAGAGGAAGTAGGGAGTATCGGACAAAATCCAAAAAATAAAATGAATGTCTAAATAAATAAATAAAGTTCATAAATAAATGGTATAAAAACCGGAAATAATGAAATAAGTATTTAAAAAAATAATGATTATTAAAAAATTCAGAAAAAAAGCGGGAAGAGTTAAGAGTAGCATAAATAATATATGTAGAATGAGGACTTCCTTGCATCCACTTCGAACGACAGCAACGCCATCTACCCCTGGCCTCTGCTCGTGAAAACAAGAACAATTACACTTTTCGAGAGGCTCTCGAACCGTGAGAAGCGTGCTCCGGGCTGCATATTTACAAACCCTACCCTGATAGAACTGAAGCAGGAAATCGGACAATATGATTGGCTCGCTTCGCCGAGAGCCGATGTCGTCGTTCTTTGCTCTCGTGCGTGTACTTTTCATTAGCAAAATTTCTTTCAGTTTGGAATGTTTTATTTTTTATGATATTTTAAAAAATAATTTCATTTTTAAAAATATTGCAACCCACGGAGGAATGATTTCTGTGCTCAACTGTAGGAAAACGGAGAAGAAAAGTAGGACGACTCTTGTTTTGTTATGATTGCCGTACGCTACGTGCGAGAGCTGAAAACGACGTCACTGCTCCTCGTAGCCAATGATATTGACTGATTTCCTGCCTCAGTTCTATCAGGGTAGGGTTTGTAAATATGCCTCCGGGCTTGCAGACTGTTAATTTTTGGAGTAGAAGACCTCATCTACTTGTAAGATGCCAGATTGACCTCAAATTTATATATAATACAGTAAAACCCCGGAAATCCGAAATTCCGGATAAACCTTTTTTTAATTATCTGAAAACTTTTTACTGAAAAATGAAGGAAAAATAACAATTACGAATCAGAAACAAAGCCAATGTTTATTCCTAACTTACCAAAAGTATTCGAATTGGTCTTTAAGAATGAATACAGCACCTTTATTAGCAGAAACAAACTCGGATATCTTCTTTTTACCCTCAACTTGTTTGCCAGTGTATCGTGAGAATCGCCGCGTGCTGTTTCCGGACGCCTTCATAGAGCACCCAGAGTCAATACTTTGCTGCATTTGGTATATAGAGAGTATTTTACCGGATAATCTGAATTCCCCGGAATCCGAACAGAGGTCAGCCCCAATTAGTTCGGATTCCGGGGGTTCTGCTGTACTTCATAATAACCATAGACACAAGGACCACCTGTAGATAATCATCTCATCATTACACTTATATGATTAAGCTATTGTGGAATTTTGTCTCTTCATATATTTTGCTATTTCTTTTAGTATTTTTCCTTCAGACTTATTCAACCGCAATAATTACTACAGTCACGATGCTCTATGTAACAAAAGTTGGAAGGAGAATTCTGCAGAACCTAACTTTAAAGAATTATTACTGCCCCTTTTTTACTTTCTCGTATACAAAGAGAAATTATTGTAATCGTCAAAAAATTCGGACTCGAGATTTTGACGAATCTCCACGTTTTAGACCTCCCTGAGTCCGAAAAAAACAATTTTGGAATCATGTCTGTCTGTCTGTGAACACGATAACTCGAAAACTATTAGAGCTACGGAGATGAAATTTGGTACGTGGTCTTTAAACATAATTTGTAGGTTTCTATCAAATTTTAGACAAAATCCGTCCACGGAAAGTCTGTCTGTCTGTTCGCGGTCATGTGAACACTATAACTTAAAAACCTGAATAGCTAGACGGATAAAATTTCGAACAAGGTTTTATCGTCATGAATATAGGTCCGTATAAAATTTTGGGCCAAATCCGTCTAAGGGTTGACTGTCTGTCGGTCTGTATAATCGCGTCTCCAACGAATCCGCTGTCTCCACGCGCATGCGTACTGGACGCAATCTTCTGTGCACGATATTTATTGACTTCTGCTTGGCGCTTTTTTAAAAATGCGATTCTCCAAGCGCATGCGTACTGATAGCAATCTGTGCACGCGAGAGGATTATGTGACTTTGTCCTGGAGCCAGCAAGAGTAGAAATCGGCACGCATTGAAATAGGAACGCATCTCTTTGAACTTGATTCTTTACCTAAATATTTTGCGATAGTCATTGGATCCTGGGTTACAAAAGGTTCGAATTTTTTTATCGACGCGGGGGGAGGGGAAACGGCATCTTTTTCGAGAAGTATACGAGAAAGTTTAGGGTAGACCACTCCCGCTGGTTTATTCAGTACTGTCTGTTTACGGATTAGAAAGAGGACATTCAACTCTCTATCAAAGCGTCCCTCTTTCCGTTCCATAGACGCTTGAGACCTTGGAAAAAGTGTTATCCATAACACTGATACCGAATTGCGATGTTTAATACATGATTCAGTTTAGGAAAATAAATACTTGTGAATGCAACTAATATTTATTTATAAGGAAAATTCTGGATGTTTATTTCAAATTCGGAGCAAATCTGGGGCAGACAGTCAAAATTAGAGACTGGCCCGTTTAATCCAATAGTTGCATCTGTAACGTCTTTACTTTGAATTGAAATTGGTCTATTATGGCTTCAAAACTGGATTCTATTCGATTCAATTATTGAATCAACCAACGAAACTGACGTTGGTATAGCTTAGAAGCTTGGAAAGTAGTTACGAGTCCTGTCGGAGGAGAAATTACACGGGATCTGTCGTGAATTAATCCCGTTTCCCTTCAAGATTGCATGTTAATATAAAAAATCGAATTTAAGTATTCAGTGTACATCTTTCTGTTTAATAGTTAAGATGGCGAAATTGGCTTCTAGAGAAAACTGTTAAGAACAGCAGATTTAATTTTACAATATTCTTAACAGGGAAATAATATATCATTTTTTAAATATTAGTTATGATAATGCAAATAAGAGATTTTTTTTAAAAAAATTAATTTTTTTAAAAATTCCAAGCTTTTAGATATTCATCTCTATTAATAGAAATTGGTGAACGTGTTATGTTAATATTTTATCCAATGGAATAAATGTGAAATTGACCAATAGGTAATGTTAAAACAAACTTCACAATGTGATTTCTTCTGCTTCTTGGAATGAAAACTGCGTCCGCATAATTTATTCTGATGTAGCTATTCGAGCTTTTCGAAGTCAAAACGCCTTTGTTCTGGTTTGTCGGTGTCTTTTTCGCCGTGCGAGAAGAATGCCCTTTGTTCTCCCCTATTGAATTTCTTCAGGCAACCGAAAGAATTTTTGTGTTTTGCTCCCCATTTCTTTGTGCATCTGTGACAATATCTGTCTTCTGTTTCGCATTAGAATATTTAATTACCTTGAACACGTGTACCTGCACAGAATGGCCTTAGACTAAAATTTGTCGCTGTAATTTGTCATTTTATGTTTCGATTTTGTGTATAATCTGTACTGTTCGTTTCAAAAACCCGAGACTAGACCAGTTCTTTTGGACGGTTTTACTGCGGTTTACAGGCAATGAGTATGAGTTCTTTTCGGGAGTCCTTTGTCGAATCATGACCTTCGTTCCATTAGGCGTATTTTTTTTTGAGTTTGTCTTTTTGCTTTCTCGTACACGAAGTATACAAAGAGAAAGTATTGTAATCGTCAAAAAATTCGAACTCGAGATTTTGAGGAATCTCCACGTTTTAGATCTCCCCGAGTACGAAAAACACAATTTCGGAATTACGTGTGACTGTGAATACGATAACTCGAAAATTATTAGAGATACAGGGATGAAATTTGGTATTAAATAAGGGTTAATAAATAATACATAATTATTAAGCAAACAGTAGGCAATTTTAATTTATAAAGTACAAATAATTATAATTAATTTTTTTTCACATTTTAGAAATTATTTTAATCAATAAGTAAGTAATTTTAATAAAGAAACAGTATAGCACATTAAATTCAACATTTTTATACAAACAGTGCAACTGTTTTATTAGGTTTGAATTATTGTTTAAGTAGATTTTAATTATTGTACAAATGTACAGTAATTTAAATTTACTTGGTTCATTATATCACTTTGGTCTTCATAATGATGATTAAAAACCAAAATCGATACCAATCTGTTTCGAATAATTCAATAGGCATTGCATTTTTTTGAATGGATAAACATTAAATCTGTTGATCAAAATATTATATAGCAATCTAATGCTTCACGCTAATATGTGCGAATTTTTCGCACTATTCGAAAACTTCTATTATAGATATAATTTTTCTAATTTTGGACTTCCCTCATTTTTCTCTCCCGTTTATCGTATTATCATAAGCGTGTAATTACTGATTGTTTCTGTAGTAATTCGCTTAGAAGTAAATTGTAATCGCTTTATCTTTTCAGTGCCATTAATTTCTAAAGTGAATTTTAAGTTATTCCATAAATGCCGGTGGCTCCGCTGAAGGATGGGGGTAGCGGTCACACCTGTTCCGCAACAGTTGCTCAGCTTAATCTTCTTTCCTTGCCTGCATTAGGGGCAACCATTAGACCTTAATGAACAACTAGAATTGATTGCTTTTACCCTGCTTTAATGTGGTGCGGACTTTCGATGGAGACTCTTAAGTGCTCTGGATCAGTAAAACGAGGTTAATCCCGTTAGTTTTGAGAAAAACGGTTTTGCATGGTTTGGAAATTGGACTGCAAGACGAGCGATAGTATACTTTACATATAGATATTGAGATGGAAATAGAATTTAATGTAGCAGGGATGAGATTCTTCCGCTTTTTCGCAAATTTCCGCTTTTTTGTTATTTTGAAGAAATTCCGCTTTTTTGTCTTTTTTCTCTTAAAATTCCGTTTTTTTAATTGGGGGGGGGGGGGCGAGAATTTGCTTTTTCTTCCGAAAATTCCGCTTTCACACAAAGAAAAGAAACCTTCCTATCTTCCGTTTTCGAAAGAAAATTCTGGGAAAATATGCCCAACCGTGCGGCTTAACTCCACCGGCTAGGAAACTAGCTGATTCATCTTCTATTGACAAATCAACATTATATAGGCAAGCTCTACAAGGATGAACATTCCAATTCAATTATTAAATACCACCTTTTTGCTGAAAACAAAACCTCTGGCATATTTTGCAAAAAAGAGAAAAGATTTTTTTTTTTGCATGAACATGTTGAAAAAAAAATTAGTTGGAAACTTAAGGTCATCTTGTAGGGCGTACCAAGATAAAGAAATAAAATTGCAATGCTGTACAGGTGGTAAATGTTTTAATGTCTAATTTTGTATTTTCTGATGCACCTGATGGTGTGTTAAACTTGTTTGTTAACTTTTAATGTGAATGATTTAATAATAATTTAATATTCTTTTTCTTATTTATACATACTAAATTATAAATAATTAAGTTATTAATTATTATAGTGTAATATTTTCATCATGTTGCATGTTCTGATGTTTTACTTCTTAAAACATCTTTCGCGTATAAATTATGGTACAAATGTTTTGTTCGCGTATGATTTCAGTCTTTTTGCTTTTTTACCAATCTCATCCCTGATGTAGGGACTCTTTCTTAGAAGCTCTTTCAGTTGCTGAGGATTTTAATAACATATTTTTAATTAATTATCACTTATAATGAGTAATACTTAAAGGTATGTGAAGAACGCAACTTGAATGGTGATGAAATTTGACTATTACAGTGTGGTAGGCTCGGGGGGGTCTTTCATCTTCCGCTTCGACTGAAAATGAATGGTTAGTGACACATTCATGTCACTAACCATTCAGTTTCAATTGTAGTACACCTGAATTCAGTTGAATATAAGAATAATTATTTATGGCAGCATGCTGTTTGAATGTTAGGAAATTCAACATCTGCATAAAAGGGTGACAATCACCAGTTCAGTATTGATAATCGTTTTATACTTCTTCGATTAAGAAATAAATTATTTCAAGGAATAAACATTTGAAGAAAAAAATAATATAAAAATTTAACTTAATTAGGACTTTTTTAATACTGAGGACGATTTGGGTTTGCCTTTTCTTTACTAAGTTATTTCCTATCTACTCTGCTTCGTTTGCAGGTTTGTGTGTGTGTGGAAAATAGCATAGATTATTATCAGCATAGATGGTATCGCGTTTGAAATACTTTTTTTTGTTGACAAATCTTAAAAATAATTTTCTATGCAAGTAACTTTGTTTTAATTACCTTTCTGACCTTAGTTTTCTCGAATTTGCAGTGCTTTTATTTCGGGAATATTACTCTAGGTACTGTTATTAATTACAAACATCTCCCCTTGGAACATGTATTGACAAGATGTATTTATTGATCGATACTGTTACTTGGTCAAAATAAAACTTCTGTTTTCTTGTAATAAAAACACTAATAATTTAACTTATTTTTCTTCAACGTCATTCCATGTTCTCATTCTCGGAAACATAAACTTATCTTTTTATTATTTCTACGAATCGAATAAAACATTACGATCAAAATATTTCTTCTTCCCCTTTTCTCTCATCTCAAAATTTATTTTTTCCTCCTGAATTGGATGGCAACATTTCCTTATATTTTGAAGGGGGTAAAAAAAACTGGTCGATATAAAAAATAAATAGAAATAATCCAGACAAACAAAGCGAAGTAGATAAAAGAACTAGAACTCCGTTTTTTGTCGTAAAACTAACTTCATCTTGTAAAGAAAACGAAACTTATAATTGCTTTCCCAAATGAATGAACACCTCCCCTCATTCCTCCCTGTAACATGGTATTTTTTTTGTGTTTTTCTTATTTCTGCGATGATATATGACTCTTTATAATAAATTCCATTGAAATAAATGAGAAATATCCAAACAGAGGGCAAAAAGAATGTAATCGTAATAGGAACAGTGCGTGCCAAACTCTGTGTTCCAAGGAAACTCTTACCTCCACATTATTCTCTTTCCTATATCAAATTAAGCCTAAATTTCCCTCCCACAACTGGTGCAAAACAAAAATGGAGAACACACAAGTTTCTAACACTTCATACACTACGGAAGATATATACATCCCGCTTTCTTCGTTCTTTTTCTCAGTGGTGTTTTTTTCCCTCCGCCATATGTAGTTGGCCGTGGAACGGGGCTTAAAATTGATCGCCAAGTGTTTCCAGTGAGGAAAAAGTAGAAAAATTGCGAGCTTCCTCCAGTCCTAGTAAGGTTAGGAGCCTAATCGATTATCCGATATATAAAGAGTCTTTTGGAGATAAGTGTGGCACAGGGTCTTGTTAAGTCGGCTCCTTGTCAGTTTTTGTTTTGGCGAGGAAGCGCTGGATCTGCCTCGCCGCGGGAGGGGAGATGTTTATTAATAATGATTGCTGTCTTTGGGAAGTAGGAAATCAATGCGCTCTCTGCGAGATGATTTATGTCTGACCTCTGCGAAAAGCGCCCGCGTTTTTCCTTTTGTTTTGATGGCTTTAGAGCTTCCTTACCTTTGTGGTTCTCGTGATTGATTAGGTGAGAGTTCTGCTCATAAAACCTGTCTCCGGCTCGTTGCGAATGGTGGTATTGGGAAGAAGAAATAATTACACAATTCTTTTGTTATTCTGTGTGCAAAACGTCAGCAACTTCAGAGTCTTTGTTTTGTCATCTCTCGTCTGTACGAATGCCCATAGGAAATTAGTGCGCTTTTTTCTTCACTGATTTTGGCGATGTCTATTATCTTCGCATTCGAGAAAACATAGTGAGGGATTTTTTTTATTAATATTTAGAGTCGGAAAGGAAAGTGCAGTGGAAAATTTCTCGTTACTCTAAACCAAGGGTTCCCAATGAGTAGTCTTTTTATTTTCGCTTACTCCTACTCTCACATCCACTCCCCCCTCCAACCAACCATCTGTGTATACAAAGAAGTTCTATCAATAATGTTAAAGAGTGTTAGGTCAGCTTAAGAGTCAAATGACTCGCATTAATAGCATTCTCAGGAATTATTTTTGATTTTACGTTTTATTCCGCACGAATTTACTTTTCACACGAACTCAGGGAAACAATTTTTTTTTTTTTAAATTCCTTATGTTTTCTTGTGTCCGTCATTACCGACTTTGATTTCGCGTACCCCAACTAGTCCTTCGCGTACCCCCAGGGGTACGCGTACCACAGGTTGTGAACCTCTGCGCTAAACCTTTTCAAAAAATGAAATTGCAGATTGAGATTGCCAACCATAGTATGATTTATTTTTTCTGAAGGCCTTGTTACATTTTATATGTTTTGACTCTTCGTTTTTGTTTTCATAAATTGAAGTAAAAGAGTATGACATTTGAATGTTCTTGTGACTGAAGGAAAAAGTTATGAAAAGAATGTGAATAAAAGATTTTATTTTAACAGAACATTATTTGAGAAATTCATGATATGAATAGCGGTATTGGTACAACTTTTTACTTACTTCTTTTCTTCACTTTATGTGTATCATCTTGGTACTTACTTTGATTCCGAGGTCGGTATCATTTTTGCAGATTTCCACGTAGTCAAGTGATATTGGAAACATATAAGTATTTAGAATTTTAGTTTTATTACATCTAGACCAAATGTTTTTTAGACGAATCAGATTAATGGTGTTATTCTCTTGACTCTAAAACAAAAGAAACCCTATATGTGTGATTAATTATTTCTTTCAAACCAGCGGGAGTGGTCATCATTGCACTTAGCAAATTAAATAAATGCCATTTCTACTAAGGTAGGAGGCTGGTCAGATGAAATTGCGGATTTCATTTATTAAAAATTGAGGAAATTATCGACTTGTTGGAAGAAAAAACAAATATATACGTTTTCAAAACAAGAAATGACAGCTGAAAATTTCTGTCTCTTCCAGCTTCATGACAGAAGGCGACAGCTGTCTGTCTGTCCTTTTAGGTAGCCTTCAACCAGGCCACGCTCTTTTATCGCTGTCTGTCTTCTTCGTGTTGAAATGAAATAGGGGACCTCTTAGCTCGGTGACCTTGGAAGGGGGTGAAATGGTAGACGGAGAAACAGTGGCTTCCGTTTTTCTGTTGACAGTCCCACGTTGGATTCCTTCTATTTTTGGAGAGAAGAGATCTCGCCTTTCCCGTACCTAAGGGCAGGACCGCCTCATTTCGAAAGATGACGAATGATAAAACGGCGGGAAGCCGAGTGGATGGCTCTTGTTTCGAATTGAAATGAGGGAGACCTTTGGATTTGTGGGGAGGAAAGTTCGCGGAAATGGGGATTCTGGTTGTTATTAGGGCCATCTGGACCTTGTTTTCTCCTCTGCATTTAAAATGAGAATGGGAAATTCGAGAAAACATGGACAAAGACGCCAGCTCAAGTGAAAACCCAAATTGTTTCTGGTATTGTGTATGAGTCATGAACTGCTGTTTTCTTTCTGGATGACCTCTGGCTATCTGGAATGACGAATCATTATCCCGATACGTATGTAATTTATTTTTTTTATACGACAGAAATGTCTTTATTTGAACTCAGAAGTGTTACCACGTATCGTATTTTATATTCGTCTAAAGTACGTAGGTTTTAACAGCCAACCGCTTGAATTTGCGAGTTTTTCATTGAGATTATGAACAACTGTTTTCGCTACATTCAAACAAATTGTGGGACAGTATAATAGAACCAATAATGACAAAGTAATCGGACATTTTATTACAGCCTTGACAGTCTTTTTTTTTTTTTTTTTTGGCGCATTGCCTCGGCTTTTATATTCCATTTCCAAGAACCAGAGCATTCCAGAGGTTGAAAATATGGTAACTTAAACTATGATGACCACCTCACTAGATATTTTCTATTTACAGGTTCATATATTTTTAACTTTTGTAGCAAATAAAACACGCCACTGAGCATCCGTCACACTTGTAACGGGTCTGACAACTTCACTTCTCTCCATGCCATAACTAATTCCTTTTGGGAATGTTTTCATTCCTGGCCATTAACAGCTGATACAGTCACGAACACATCCCATCCGTAAACTCTGATAAGCAGAACCCACTTGTGAAAATCGTTTGGCACGTCCATAGCAGCGGAGTTCTTTAAAGGAGAGGCGATCTCTTTCCGTCCTATCGCGAGGAAGGGGATGAAAACTTCGTCGACCCCGATCGACGCGAGCTCCAAATAAACAAACAAAGGGTGCAGAGTCCACCCACACCATCTGCGCTTAATTTTTGCGGAGGATAAATTATTATTACTCATGTGCCTCTCTCCGCCATTAATCACCGTAGAGGGTGGGCTCGCTGCAGACAACGCTTTATTTAGCCTCGCGCGTTAAGGACTGTCATCTGCGAGGGCACCCTTGAGTGACAAGTCTCGCTTTATTTCGAGATGGGGTTCCACCGGTGAGGAGGCTTGTTGGGAGGTTGAAGTGAGTGTCGGGACTCGATTCCGAATCCGAAATGTGGTATTATGGTTTAGCATATAATACATTCTGCTGCTTAGAACAGAGTTCCTTAACCCTTAAAAGCCCGATTTTTGAAAAATTGATTTTAAAATGTTTTTTGACTTTCATTTCTTGACTAAAACATGGGAAAAATACTTAAAAAAAAATTCCGTTTTGTTTTTAGTATGGTTTACAGCTAAAAACAGTTTGTTACCAACGGACGCCACTGGGCTTTATTTCAGAAAAAAATTTCCTTGATAAAATTCTGTGATGTCAGACGCAGATTAATTTTAATAAATAGTAATACGGATAAGGAATTTCCTTCATCATTGTATAATAAAATATGGTACTCTCAAGCGCACAAACTAAGCTAAACAGACGCAGCCTCGAGGGGAAATCATCAATTTATTTATATTTTTTAACAGCCCTCAGGCTGCTATTTACATGTTGTAAATTGATTTAATAAAAATTTCAGTATGTATTCTGTTGGCAACAAGAGGCACTAGAGCTTCAGCCTTATTCTCAAGATTTTAGAAGACAACATTGGGTATGTTGCTTAAAGACAACACTGGGCAATTAAGGGTTAATTTTTTTGCAGAAGGTTGGGGATACGCGAAATCAAAGTTGTTAATGGCGGAAACAAGAAAACATAAGGGATTTAAAAAGTTAGAGTATTTTGTTTCTCCAAGTGAATACTTGATATTTAATAAGTATACCACCATTATTACGAAGTGTAATTTTTAGCTATTCTTATATATAAAGCTATTCTTATATATGTTTATACAATATATATGCTATAGCTATGCTTATATATGTTTAAACAAAGTAATTACTATACTGGTTGCATTTGCTTTGACGTTGAACTAATACTATTGTGAAAATGGGATAAAATGTAAACTCAAGAATAAGTTCTGCGAATGTTATTAATTCAGGGTTCGTACACATTTCCTTAAAAGAAAATCAAGGACTATCAAGGACTTTTAAGGACTAAAAAAACCAAAAAATAAGGACCTCTAAATTGAATAAACTTAACGAATTGTCGCAACGCATTTTTAAATAAAATGTCTCATTTTTGCAAATTCAACCTATTAGATGATAAATTACATAGAAGATACATTACAAATTTAACACAACAGAACTCCTAAAAATATGAGTTAATATATTGATAAAAAAAAAACCCATGAAACTGGAAATCAAATTAAATATCTTTTAATTCCAAACTTTTTTTCATTCAATTTTACATCCAAGGTATTTATTTTAATTTCTTTTTCAGAAATTGTTTTTCTTAGTTCGTGCGATTGAATAAATAAATTTATGTCCTTTGACTTTTCAGCCTCCTTAGCTAAATCATTTGCTTTCTCATTTGTTTGGTGTAGGTTCGTCTGGAGGAACATTTTCTTTTGTTTTAAAAATTCTATTTCCTCCTCTAAAGCTTTTCGTTTCAGTTGTTTTATTTCAGTCTTTTTTTTTTGGGGATCTTTCACTTTCTAAATACTGTATGTATTTTGCTCTAGCTGAGGTGGCAGCCGTCCTCATTTCTTTAGTAATTTTTAAGTCATACATAGCCCCAGACAGTTTAATAAATTCATGATTTAGACGCTGGAAAATATATGAAGCATCTTTCAAATTTTCTATTTCCAGGGCCTTGTTCACCGAAAAACCTCATTGTCCATGTGACAGTTTTAATACCATTTTGATAATCTTCCAAACTTTTTCATAATGATTATTGTTAAAATAAGTTTGTAAAAAAGTAACAAGGGAATAACTTTTTGGATTGAAAGAAGTAAATTCAAATGAATTTGGCTTTACAATATTTAACAGAAAATCTGCATAGAGTAACAAAATTTCGTCCAAATCTTTTTCCAAAATACGTTTATTTTGCGACAATACAATCAATACTTTTTTCATTTTTTCCCGTGCTTTTTCGGGATATCCAGCCATTACTCGTGGATCAATGCAAATCGCAGGTCTAGTGCGTAATTCACAGAACATTTCTGCATGAAATGTTTTATCATTGTTATGATGTTTTTCCGACTATCCTGTCTGAGTGTGAAAACATCCTTGTCTGCTAATTCCTTATTTTTTATCTTTTCTTTTATTAGCTGCTCTGCAGCAAATCCTAAATACGCTTAACTTTTATCATTCTACAAGTTTGGGTCACTGAAGTTGAATTTGCATAAAGTCTCAGGTTTCTCAATTCTTTCATTCTCTGGTTTCAAAATTTGAAATGTTGAGTGCAATCATTAACAAGTTTTAAAAACATCACTGGCAAAAAATGGAAGTAAAGGTTTATCACTTTGATACTGTTCTAGAAATGGTAACAGAACTTTTGACAATCATTCCTATGGAACCATGGACCAATAAAGGCCATCTGTAACTCCTTCCTTATTTCCCAAAGTGTATGCGATGGATATGTATTCGTGGAACGCGAGCAGTGTCGTCCCCCCCACCCTATTCCGCGAGAGCCACGTCGACCGAGATTAGAGTCGCCGAGAAGGAGGAATTAGAAAAACGATAATCGGTGAAATTTTAAATTTTTTAATAATGGCAGAGTAAAAAGTAAGGACTTCCAAGGACTTTTTAAAAATGGGACATAAAAATAAGGATTTGTAAGGACTTTTAAGGACTAAATGTAAAAGTAAGGACTTTTAAGGACTAAATGTAAAAGTAAGGACTTTTAAGGACTAAATGTAAAAGTAAGGACTTTTAAGGACTTGTAAGGACGCGTACGAACCCTGTAATTCGAGTCATTTCACTTTTAAGCTACGGGAAAACAAAAAGAATAATCAAGGAGTACGCGAGAAAAAAAAGGTTGGAACCCCCGATTTAAGCTTTTCTTGTTATCGGTTGTTTTTGGCGCGTTCTTTGAATTTAATCGTATGAAATACATTTTACAAATTTTTTTGTCGCCGTTATCGCATATATCGGACGCTGGCGTAATCCATTTTGCAAAATATTCGCATCGGATGCGTAGGAATTAAAATGTCTTTATTATTATAGTGGGAACCGAGTCTCTTGTGCAACCCTTTCTTTTGATGCTCCCAATTATTACCTGGGAAAATTCCCATCATTCGGCCGAGGAGAGATGACGCAACCGTCCGTCATCCCTTTGTTGACTGCCCTCCGATACGGCACTTTTTCGCCGAAAGGCCGCTTCATTAAAATGCGAGCCGCGTCGCTTGGCTGACTCGTTCGCTGGTCTGGCCGGTCCTTAGTTTTGTTTTCATTTCTCAAGTTCAACGCTCCACTCCAGTGCGGTCTCGCACCTCGGGGATGGGGGGCGCGCGCATCCGGAGTGAATCGGGTTTCCTTCCCCGGCCATCTTCTGCTTCTTCTCCCACCCCCGAAGCGTTTACTGATGGGAGCGTCCACATCCGGTAGTACGATTTTGGGCTCGGTTTTTATTTTATTTTATTTCCCATTTTCTTTAGTTCTCCCTCTCCCCCGAGCGCGTGGGGTCGCATTCCGCGCAAGGACGGTCACGTGACGTGTTCGCGCTATAACTCGCACCTGGTCCGGTCGGGAGATGCCGCCTTTCAGTTTCGTTCCTTGGGATTCGTTTCTTATTTTTATTTTGTGCTGGGAAAAATTCCATTCAATCTCTTTCTGATAGTACCCTTCATTCTGTGTTCCTGGCTCGGTTGAGGTGGAGGGAGGGAGTTGTTTGCGCATCCATTTTTAGAATTCACAATTTTCGCCTCTCACATTCGCGTCCCTCATATAAGTGAAGTTTTCATAAATGATTTTTTTATTGAAATTAATTTTTATTAAATTTGAAAAGCGGTCTTAAGCTTTTGAGGACAGGTGACTTTTTAGGACACTGAGATCAGGTGGCGCACTTATCGTTTCTTCCAACTCTACGCTTATTTAATTGCACACAACTTTATTTTGTATGGTATAATAAGATTAGAGGTTGAATGGATGGATGATACAAACATTTGTGTTCGAGTTTGAATCTGTATTCTTCGTGAACTTCTCCAAGTCACTCTCGGAATCAGTTTTTAGGTGGCTGTACTCGGTCACTTCTCCATCGAGATATAATGCATCAGATTCGTCCTCAGCTGCTATTTTCTTGCTTAATTCTTCGAAAACAGCCGAATATTGCTCAGAAGGGATAATTTCCCTCCGTTTCGTGATAGCCGGGTTGGGTTCCATGCACTTTCAAGTCCGATCAGACCGAACTGACGGATTCATTGTCAGTGGAAACTATCGGAACAAGTAGGAGGAATGCTAATATGAAGTTAGACGGGTGGCGAGCTGTCTACCTTCGATAGTTTTTTTTCAGCTTATGATAAATACACGCTGTCGAACTCTATACGCCGTACCTGCCCGCAAAGGGTTAATCTAGAATTTCTAAATATGGTGAAAAAACCAAGCACTACAGGAGGGGATTGTGTTCTGGAATTCGGTATTTTGTACCTTCTTAAATCTGGAATTTTCGGATTTTTTTCAGGGATTCACTGTTTATCATTAATTTTGTTTTAGAACAAATATATCATTAAGATTATGAAAAATATTAATAGGCGTAAATTAGTGGAAATCCAGTCGTTTTTAAAATACGCATGTATGTTTGTGTAGCACGTTAGCATTCTGAATTATTCGAAATCTTGCCTTATTTTTACAGCACGCTAGTTTGTAGGATTTTTGAATTCGAGTCTCAATCACCTCTGTAGTATATCGTTTTTGTGGTAAGGCAGCTCATGTTGTTCGAGGGTATTTGTTTTCTTTATCTTAATTTCCCGATTTCATATTATTGTCTTTAATCAAACACGACTGAAATTGAAGTACGCAGAAAGCTACGATCACTAGGGTTGCCATAATTGCCAAGCATCGATACGGGACGTTGAAGTGCTAAATAAATCAAACATAGAAAAGGGTGGGTAGGTAATGGCTTATTTTACTCTGATAAAAATATCAATAAAGTTTAAGCAGCTGACTTAATACTGGAAATACTTTCATGTTACTGGATGAGGTAGTTAATCTACCTTTAGTACCGAATGGGAAACAGCGCGGGTTAAGTTTTCTCAATCGTTATTGAAGAGAGTGTCTCATGTCCATTTAGGTTTTAGGGAGTTGTCGTGATTATTAGGCACGCGGCGGTGTAAAGAGAAGAGACGCAAACATTAAGTCTGTGTTCGTCTGCTACCATGGAAACCGGTGTTGATTTATTTTAAGGAGATAATGACTGAAGAGAGATGATTTACCATATCACCCCGTTTAGAATGCTAACTGAGATAAGGACAGCCTTTATATTTATTCTTTACACTGTGCTGTTTTTAATTTTCCACTTTAGTTTTGGGAAATGGGAGGAAGAATTCCAAATAGTCGATAAATCAGAGGAGAGCGTCTAAATATGTTTTGAAAGAGAAATGCTAGAGCCACATGATTGCTGTGTTGTTATTATTATTGGTTGTATGCAGCAATGCATCATAATTCGTTAAGCAGCAAAAATAAATAATGCGATTTTCAAAATACGAACTTTAAATATTGTGGATTAAATCAAAATTAGACCTTTGGAATCCAGACGAAGTGTAGTAAAAGTGATAAAATAGTTTCGAACTTTCATCTTACTGGTGAGGAATGTTTACCTTTGTGCTGTTTACGTTACGTATGAGTTCTCACGCTCCAAGAAATTTCTTTCTCAAGCTCAGGTCAACAGTTCGCACTCAAGTTTTAGAGTAAGGCTCTGTCAAAAGAGATTTTCTTTCTAAAAGTGCGGACACAGATGTCATCCTCGTTATCTGACCACGCTTAAATGTTATAATGTCCGACCCAAAATAGTCTTCGTATAACTTCAAAACGTAACTTTAACCTAACTAAATTAAGAGACAACCACATTACACTCCTACTTAGATTGATTTCCTTTTAGTCTTCAGCCTTTATATCGTATAGCAACGGATTCGGAAACCTTCCGCTCTTTTGCGCATGTGCCGGGCGGAGTTATTTTCATCAAAATAGGGGGAAAGTGAAGAATGGAAGGGTGATGTTTACATTTTAATGAGCGTGATCTAACAAAGAACTCCGGAAATGCGCTCATGTGACTCATGGCCTGACACCCCTTTCCGGTGTAAAATCGTCCAAAAGTGGTAGTCTCGGAATCCGTTGCTGAACAGTATAAATAAAGTAAAGAAGAGAGGGGGACAAATATTGTAATTCATCTTAAAAATAACTATTTCATTTAGGCAGTGTGGCAACTTGGCTACATTAATCCCCAGAAAGGGAAATTTAGAACAGTCATCCCCAACCCCGAAGGGATGGGGATGACTGATTCAGGCTCATTTTCAGATTCTATTTGACCCTACCCCCGAGCCGGTGTTGAATGTGATCCGGCTGTAAGCCATGTGATGTTTCTACTTTTATATATGTATGTCGTAATGGTGTATGTGTGTGTGTGCTAATAAATCATAAAAAGACAATCTGGATTATATTTTGGAAATGGACATAAAACCATACACATGAGAAATCGATTACATGCAGCACGATTATTACAGCGACCACCCTGCGCGGAGGATACATCCGATGAAAAGCATCTCATGCAACTGCGTTGTAGTGCTGTTCTAGATGTGTCTTTCATTAAACTGCATAAACACTTAACCTAATGTGTTATTTTCTTTTATACTGGCACAGAAACCTCCGAAATGGTCATCCTTCCCGTTTGCGAAACTCGTATTCTATTGTGAAAGTGATTTGTTTATGTATACCCGACGTGCCCTTTTAAGTTTGTGTGAGGAGTTTTGAATCACCCTGTATACCCGGGGGAAGAATCTGCACAAACGTAAGACTTTGTTGATGGGGCCCAAATCTGACTTTGACATGCTTGTTGCCACCATAACCGTTTTGCTCTGAAAGTGTTCGTGAGCGTCACTGTTGTTCATCATTTGAATGTCGGTTTCTTCTCACATCACACAGAATGAAATGAACTTTTTTTTTCCTTGTTCCCTCAAACCTACCATCCCTCCCACACATCTTGGAGGAGCAGTTCTTACGGGCGCGAGAACGCTTTCTGAGGATTGGGGGGTGGGGGGGGATCTTCGCAATCGATGGAAAATTGCTGTGAAAGCTAACTACTCATTGGTGTGTGCCGGGATTGATCTTTTCCCCTTTTCACAAATCCCATCTCGCGCGGGCCCTGATTATTGATTTCGCGCTCCCCCGGATTCTCGCAAGGTTGGCACTTCCTGCAAAGTCGGCAGCGCTTATTACACACGCTCATCTGAATTTTCCAGCGGACTTCTCGTCCCCACGCTCATTGCCCGCTTTTTTTCCTTCTCCTCCAAAGTTTGCTTGCTTGCAAAGCGTCGCTTTTTATTTGTGCTTCGTGTCGGTACAAGATGAAAGCGGCTCTGCTGTGATCAATAAAATCGTTGAGCTGAATTGATTTCGTTTTAATAGTAATTTGGGTGCTGAAGAAAAAGGCCAGCGTTCGGTGTGGTGTTTTTTCGAGGAAATTATAGTTATCGTGCGAAAGAACTGCCCCTTTTTTTCTTGCCATTTTCTATAGCTTGAATTGGGAAATGGGACAGAATAAAAGCATTGTCTT
>BGPR01020848.1:0-27321 GCA_013235015.1 Araneus ventricosus | reverse complement strand
TCTAAGATGTTCACAATTTTTTAACGAGAATTCTTAACCCTTCAACCGGCTGAAACGTAGAAAGTCGCTCTCTGATGACTATTCTAAAACCGGCTCCGTCGCTGAAAGTCGTTCTTCGATTATTAATCTTAAACCGGCTCCGGCGTAAAAAGTTGCTCTCTGTTTATTACCCGAAAACCGGCTCCGAAACATTTGCGTTCACCATTTAGCTACAGAGAGGCCGTTTTCAAAGCATTCAGCTGAAATATTTTTGCCGTTCAAAGGGTTAATAATGGGTCAAAGTTCCTTAGATTCCATGAACCACTGTCATTCTACTAAAGGCCGCGGTGTCCTAGTGGTGAGGTCTCGGCTTCGGGACCAAAAGTTTCCAGGTTCGAAACCCGAATCCGCTGTGTGTACGGGCCTGTTGCAAGTTAAATCATACATAAGGGCTGAAGAGTCCTCCGACAGCGTGGTGCAGAAGTTTGGAGAAGGGTGTCAACTCAGGTGTTGTCCTCGTCATCTGACAGCGCTTCAAAATTGCGATGGCCGTACCAAAATAGCCTACGAGTTGCTTCCAAAACATAACGTTAATAAGTAGAACTAAACTAAATTCCTCATCCTGCTAGCAATTCCTCATTCCAGCACAAGTTGATATGCAATCTCAGGACTCAAATACTTAAACGGTCGAAGGGGGAAGCTATAGTCTACGTGAAAATGCCTTGCTGACCATATTGCTTTTTTCGCAAGTAAAAGAAAAGATCTACACAAAACTTTAACCCTACGCAAAAGAGTAAATTGAAATGGTCAATTACTCCTTTCGTCCAACTCTAGTTGTACGATTTGCCATTTTTTTCATGTCCAAAATGTCCGATTTTTTTAAAAACCAAAGAAATCATTATTTTTTTATTTCGAAAAGTATCAAAACATACAAAACTAAAGTCAATGGTCTTATATTGCGTATTAAGCCTTATTATAAGGTACTAGCCGCTTTCGGCGACCCGCTTATTCGCCGGGAACATGATTTCAATTAATTATTGCATCATTTTATATTCATGGTTCTCTTAACAACGTGATTTTAAACTTCAGATTGCTGTAGATATTTAACCCGTGTTCTATTAGCGACCTTGTATCTGTTCTGTTCATTGTCTATATAAATGTCCCTAATGGAGTCAAATAGCTGACCATGTCCAGTAACCCCTAATTCCACGTTGTCGGCACTATATTCACTTTCTTATTCCTCTTGTGAAATATGCATTTAATTTCAACATTAAAATGACTCGGCAGATTTTATGGCCAGCGGCGTGTTAGCTGGATTAAAACATGTTTAAAAAAAGAATGAAAACAGCAACCATAACCTTTCAGCTTATGTTTCTTAATGTAAGCAAAGCAATATCTCGGAGAGCCTGCTTTACAGATTTCACAAAAATCTTCATGAGATAAAATATGAAAGCAAAATGTATTAGGATCCTATCTCAGATTACAACAATGACAGAGAAATATACAATTAAATATTTGTTTAAACGATGAAAACGGTTTGAGTTGCATCGCAACAATGAAAAGTATTGTTGTAAATTATGCCAATTTTTTTTTTTAATTTATTAAAATTAATTAAATATTGTATGAAAAATTAAATATTGTATGGAAATTTAATTGATATCATTAGACAGTTAATGTTTTGCACTTTGAGATGGTGTAAAAATGATTTTTGTTCTGCAATATTGTCGGAAGTTATTAAGGAAAATTGCCGAAATTTCGCCTAATGTTTAATTAATTAAAATTTCAAAAAGGAGCTCCGAGCTGCACATTCCCATCCTTCAAAGTATGTTTGTGCCAAATCCCGTAGCTTTAAGTCTAGCTGTCTGCCATGTAGAGGACCGACACGCAGACACACACATTCTGTATTATTAGTAGAAATAGTCCCGATCGCTTGAATAGCCTCATCAGAAATAAGAGTAAAATATGCTTAATTACGCTTATTATATTTTGCAATAGTGATGGTGTTTTCATAATCGATTTAATTAAAAAATAGAGAAATAAAAATCAAATATCTGATATAAATTTCCCAGTTTCGTAAAAAGGCGCAGTAAATGCCACATAACTTAAATAACCTGATAAGTTTGAATTTAGTAAGTCTAGAATTCTAATCCAGAAATTTTCTATCCAATTGTTTTTGTTTATTTCTGAGTAAATTAAAATTAAATCCGGTTAACTCTTTTGCAAAATGGTCTGAGCATTTTGCCTTGGTAAACAGGAACTTAAAATTTTGAAATATGAAAGTTTTTCGAACCGGAAAATTGAAAAAGTAATCGTAGTCCTAAAGATATGAACAATGTTTTGGAGGAAGTGCACCAATATGGTGAAATAAATAAAAGAAGTGCTATTTTAGCCACAAAAAGCCAGAGAACGCAGCTGGATTCTTCGGAGTTCATCCAATTCAATTTTTTGGAAGTTATTGAATCGTAGAGATTTTTTTGAACTTTTGATACAATTTTTTAATTAATTTAAAAGAAACGGAGAAAAAGATCGCTATCCATTGTTTAAAAAATCATGCATTGAATTATAGACTGGTCTATCATGCTACTGCCGTTTATCGTAGCCTATTATCCTCCAAAATTAGCAGTTTTCAGAACTTCACTTCCACAATTAAGTATGGGATGCAGTCATTATATTTATTTTATTCAAGAGCAAACATTTATTAGAACTTTTTAATTAACCTCCATTCTCCATAAAGAGCTTCTGGCATTCACTGGCTAGAACAAAGAATTGAGTTTCCGCAACATGCGGAAATAGAAACAAAAAAATATAATATTTGGTAAAATGTTAGAAAATGCTGTTCACTGTTTTTTTCTCTTCCTTTTCAACCGATATTTATAGAAAATGCTTCGCGTTTAAAACGGCCATTAAGGGTTGGGTATTTTCGATTAAAACCGTTGCCACTTTCCTGCTGCTAATGTTTTTATAAAAGGCAAAAAAAATCGGCTTTGAAGTAATGGTTGGCGAGAGGGAGGACCAAAATGTCTCGGCCTCTTGATTATTATTTTGTCTAAAATATCGCTGAAAGTTTTCTTTTTTCCAATGCTACTGGTAGTTAACCTGCGATGTTTCGAAAAGTTTGAAAAGTTTTAAAACATCACTTTAAGCGATTATAGAACAGATTAAAAGTCAGCAGATTGGCATTTTATGCTTTACACTTTGTAATAAGTTGATGCGCAAAATAATTTCGATTGCTAACTTGCTTTTATTGATAAGAACATGGTACTTGTTTTAATTATTTTGGTTGTTAAACTATCTTTTATGTACCGACATGAGAGATAGTGAGAATGTTCTAGCCAATGATATTGGAGAGGACCTGTCATGGATCAAAGGTCCTCCTCCTGGTGTGGAGTGGAAATTTGGAGCTGGAAGTACCGCTTTGGGTGACGTTCTCGTCATCTGATTCCGGTTCAGAGCTACGAGGTCTGTCCCAGCCCAGTCCTTGTGTAGCTGAAAAATCTTAACTTTAATTTCACAAAAACAAACAGTCTAATCTACGCAACTTCATTGATAAAATTTCTTTTTCGCATTGTTTATTGACTTATAAATCATATTAATGTCAAAAATAATACATTTTAACTAGGATAGTTATTTTTTCCTGTGTGCGCGGAGATAATCAGTAAGTTAAGAATTTAGGTAAGAATAAGAAATGTATGATTTTTTTAAAAATTACTTTAGTCTTCACTTTCTTGCACTAATTTTATTCGTAATATCAAAAGCAAAAGGCTGAGTATTCCTATATCAAAACGAGTGCAATTATTTTTGGCGACTTCAGATTTTCAGAAAACCACATCATTGTTATTACCCAGCCTTACATAATTTTTGATAATTTAAAATTTTGGCATGACACACAAAAAGTAAATGAGGCAATCTTATCCTTAAATAAATCACAAAGGGATGCCGTGACAAAACGTTGCATTCAAAACAAAACATTACCATTTTCAATCTAAATTTCCCGAGCAAAATTCCCGCTTCTACTGCAAACGATTCAGACATCAAGCAATAAAGTTCTTTCGGGTTTTTCTGAAGGTTATAAAAATTGAGATTTCTTTTTTCGAAAAAGGCAGGGGGATAGACGCGTCCGGGACCACACCCATAGGCAGTAGACGCCACTCTGGCCGGTGGTGGGTGTACGCCTGTTATGTCGCGTGACATCGAGCATTTGTTCTACCGTTAAAAGATTTTCTCTTTACCACCACCCGCTACCTCAAAGTTTTTTTTCCTTTATTATTTTTGCTTTAAAAATAAAAGGTGTAGCGTGATTGGATTTCAAGTCACGTGATTTGACAATCCTCCTCTAATGATTGGAGGAAGTTCTTTCATTTTTGAGAAAAAGTAAATCATCGATTGAGGTACATCTGAAACCATATGAAATTGGACGCCTTTTTGGATTGGGGAAAGTTTAACACTAGTTTTACGGAGATTTCTTATATACCTATCGCTATGGACACACCTTTTGTAACTTTAACAACTTTTCTTTTGACAGAAATATTGTTATTCATATGAAAATGTCTATATTAAAAGAGTTTTGGCATTTTATTGATCTCGCTTACAATAAACTAGTACTCTTTTCTTCAATGCTCAAACTTAGAATTGCTGGAATTTCAGTTTCGTTTTTTTTCTCAGGAAAACCGACCTGACATTTACAGTAATTAGAATATACAGTAGTGTCTCGATTGTTCGTGTTTTCCATAAATCCGAGTTGGTGAAAAAAATCAGTTTAGCTCCCAAATAATGGCCAACACGTGAACGAATTACTGTATCTGTTTTTTATTGTTGTTCGACGGGTCATATGTCCACTGCACACCCCGAAGCCACCTGCAAAAATGCCCCCTCCCAAAGGAAACGGGATATATATAAGATCGATATATAGGAGCAATGTGTTTAAACAAAAAAAACAATTGACAATTATTTTAAAATGTAATTAACCTGTTGCTATCAGCAGTAATGTAATAATTTGTAAGTACATTTTTCATTTAAATATACTACACTGAAATTTAAAAATTTCTTTTATTTCCATTTATTTATTTATTCATTTTTATTATTTCTATAATTCGAGTTTTCGATAGTTCGAGGTAGGCCCGGTCCCGTCCCGGCCACCTCGAATTATTCAGACTCTACTGTAGCTTCGTTTTTTTTCATGAGGCTTCTCACTTATCGGGATTAGGGACTGCCAACGTAAATGCGTATAATAAGAGCAATTACCACTGATAACCACTGTAGATTGTAAATTTTGAAGTACTAATATTGCAGTAATGACCACGTCCAGTTGACGCGTAACCACGTAGAAAATTCCGAAATTAAAAGACATAATCGATAATGAATTTGAAAAATAAATATTCGTCTCATCAATTGGATAAAAGTCAGTATAAGTGGTAAAAGCAAAATGTGAACGATATCTTTATTTTTTTTTTCTTAAAAAATTTGAAATGCCTCAAAACTTTAAAAAATGTCCTTCTCTGTGAGTTGCTATTTTGGATAGATTGTGTCAAATGGAATTAGTCTTATTGAGTCAATTCCTGTGACATCATCACATAAATAACGTGACTGCTCAAGTTATCGAAGCGATATGTTTGCGTCTGTGTTTTCCAACTACCGAATGATATCCGTAAAAATTCTCAAAAATATCCAAATACACTCTATCTATAATGTTGACGGTTTGTCTCCATTGTTTATTACTACTCTGTATACTTAAAGTATTATATTTGAGAGTTACTCAAATATTATAATTATATGCTCAAAGTATTATAATTCAAGTTTAAAAGGAGATTCGAACCTTCAGTTCGAAATATCGTGACATTATGTTTTTAGGCTTGAGTCTCGTTCTGCCTTTATATTATTTTCAAAAATTGACTCTTATTTTATAGCAATTATTAAAGTGTACATAAAAAATGTATTTATTATCGTCGAAACGAGCGTGTATATAAATGAAGTAACTGAAACAATGCAAATTATAAAATTTTCTTAAAAATATTATTGAAAATTTATTAAACGTGTACATTTTTGGAAAGCCCTGCATTAATTCGAAAGCTGTATTTAAGTGTGTTTGATATACTTTATTTATTTATTATTTACACCGATAGTTTTGTATACGAACTCTCCTTTTCTAATTTTAAATCCTTACTGCAGGTTCATAGCTAATTATTTCCTTTGTTTGATAAACATTTTTTTTTAGCCGACACGAACTATTGGAATGGAACTCTAAAAGTTTAAATTCTGATGAGAAATAACACTTGAGCGCTGCTTTAAATTTCCACCGCAATAGAATTTAAATTGTACGACGATAGATTTAACGTGAAACAAGTGTATATACAGAGTGGATATTAGATGGAATCGGGTCTCGAGCCGAAGTTCTTTCAGCATCAAATTAAAATTTAAAACAAGACCGCTACAGGAAAATTGTTGAGATCTGGCACCCTCATCCCCCTCCCTTCTCCGCCAAATATTCTACTTTTCAACTACGTTTCCGACTCCACTTAATGTGTTCACTTCGGGAATTAAGAATTTTGATAACATTAACCGATTCATAACAATAACCGAATTCGGTAAATCAACTATATTTCTATCACATCAAGGAAAAAAAAACAAAAAGGGGGAAAATCACTTACCTCGGGGCTATACATAATTTATTTCAAAAATAACAATTTAAAAATATCGTTAATTGTTGCTTGACGACAAGTATTCTTTAACAGTTTATTTATATATTGTCCGTACTCGTATTGTTTTTTAAAATTTGTTGAACAATGCTGCACACCGGGTTTCAAAATATCAAGGGCTTGCCTCATTTCGGTGTTCGTTGGAGGGGTTTCTTCAACACATTCGTCCCCGTCGGAATCATTAACTTTTGTTGCTTGGTCTTGCTCACAAACAGCTTGGCAAATTTCCACTTCTGTTAGTGTGGCAGCTACTGGAATGTTCTCGTCAATGGACATCCACTCTTCATACTCTTCCTTTTGCATGCCATCAGGAGGTTCAATGAAAATTACCGACGGTCACGTCCCTACCCGCTAAATGGGCGATCTTCAAAGAGAGATCATGAAAGATATGTTAATCATCGAGGGAAAAGATGGTGGGAAAAACATCTTTTCCCAGATGTTTCCTTACTAGTGGAGCGAGAAGTTCTACGAACGTCAATCGTTAATGCTGTTTGATAATGAGGGATAGTTCAATTCCTACTTCAAAACTGACAACATTAAACGATGTAGTGATCACACAAAAATCATGATTTTGAGTACATTTGAATACTTTGGTTCGGGACCAGATGTTTCTGATAATATAAATCGAATGATAACATTAACCGCGATCACATTAAACGGAGTCTACTCTCATTGGCTTAATTTAAAAGGGGGCGTGTTAAGAATGCGCTATTGCTAAGACACACGAACCACCGAAATTATTAAATGCTGGTTCCTAACATCTGAGAGATTTTGATTTGTGTTGTAATATGCATGGCCAGAAAATCGCTACCAGGTTGGTTAAGAAGCAATTTACTAAATTATTCTTTAATATGACATTATGGAGTTCTTTAATCGCTCATTGCAAGAGAAAACACATCCCATCAGACAATGCTCCATTAGAGCTATAAAGAGGAAGGATCTAAACCCAGACAGGACTTTAATTTGGCGTGAATAATGACGTTAATAAATCGTTTTTATTAGACCTCTAAACACGGGGTAATTACGAATCAATACGGTCGGAAGTTGGTGTAATTAGAACTGGTAATTTATTCCTGACGGCAAGTGGAATGGATGAATTTTTCTACTTGTGTAAGCAGGCCACGTATGCTCACTCATTACTGCAATAAAGGATTAGTTTGATGCAATTATTTCAGACGCGATCTATTTGGAAAACATAAGGTCTATATGAGTATTTTGAAATTTATTTACTATTAATATGCAGTGTTTTAAAATGTGCCTATATACTTTGCAACGAAGTGAATTGTTGTTTATATGCAAAGGTATAATAATCCAATATAGGTATTCAAAACAATTGCACCAGTTACAAATGGCTATAACTTCCTTGTTAACTAGAATAGGAATAAATAATTTTAATACAATACAGAATGAAGCTTACAATTTTGATTACGCTAATAATAATTACCTATGTGAATTTCCTTGGTCACTCGGGCAACACCCATGCCGTAGACCGTTTTACTACCATGTTGAGCTAAACTGACCGTTTAGTAGAAACAGACTGTTTTACTACCATGTGAAACTAACTGAAGTACGCATTCTCTATGCGTACCTTCAGTTCGTTTATTGGTGCACGCAAAGGAGGTGTTAAGAGAGAGTCTACGACATATACCAATAAAATGAAAACGGAAAAATTTATTACAAAATATTTAGATCGCTACATGCAGATGGCTACCAAACCGTATAAGTGGCTAGAATATGCTTCACATTGTTTGCCGTGAAATGAACTGCCTCATGGATATTGCCCGAATGACACAGAGAAGTCACATAGGGCAATTATTAAGTACGGAAACAAAACTTTAAGCTTTATTCTGTAAATTCCTAAGTATTCTGTTTATTGTACTGTATTCTGTATATTCTTATTCTCTATATTTTTATTCTATGTTCTTAGTCTATATATTTTTAGTCTATATTCCTAGTCTGTATTCTGTATATTCTTAGTCTGTATATTTTTAGTCTATATTCTTAGTCTGTATTCTGTATATTCTTGGTCTGTATATTTTTAGTCTGTATATTTTTAATCTATATTCTTAGTCTGTATTCTGTATATTTTTAATCTATATTCTTAGTCTGCATATTTTTAGTCTGTATTCTGTATATTCTTAGTCTATTTTCTTAGTTTGTATGCTGTATATTCTTATTCTGTATATTATTCTGTACTCTTATTATCTGTTATTCTCTCGTATTATTACTTACCTCTTATAGTTACACCTCTTATCTTACAGGCTTTTCTCTTATCTGTTATCTCTTATTATTACTAACTCTCTTATTGTTGCATTCTTATTATTATTTATTATCTGTTATTATTATCTTATCTGTTATTATTCTTATTATCTGTTATTATTCTTATTATCTGTTATTATTATCTTATCTGTTATTATTCTTATTATCTGTTATTATTCTGTACTGTATTCTATATATTGTACTAGTCTTTCTTCTGTATATTGTGTTAAAATTTTTCTCCCTATCCTTGTTCACAAGGAAGTTATAGCCATTTGTAATCGGTGCAATTTTTTTGAAATGCCCTGTATATTTTAATTCAACGCGGTAAAAGTGAGAGGTAAACTCACTGACCCACGTAAATCGCGAGATATTGTAGTTTTGTGGTTAAGTTGATCATATTTGCTCTTCAGGGAGATGCTTCTGCACCATCAGATGCCAAAAATTCCAGGAAACAAATTCTGTAAAACGTACTTCTTTGCAAACATTCTCAGCAGACGGCAAAGTGAAACAACAGATGCCAACTACGAGAAAAATGAAATCTTCCCTTTGTAACAATATAATTTTTAACAGCTGCTTGAAGCTTCTGTTAAAACTGTCAGAATGTCATGTCAGTCGGTAATGTCATTTCGATAATTTTTAGTAGAATAAATCTTTTTCACCAACATAAATTAAGGATAGTAAGACAGGAAGACCAGTTGATGGTTTTTGATTGAAATGTTTTTGACCCTAGAAAAAAATATATTTCAACTTTACTTTACAGTCGAGGTAAATGAAGTATGAGCAGAATGCGTACGCGTTTGTGCCACTTAACATACAGAATAACATTGGTTTTGTTAGGGAATGCGATGCAGGCGGGTCTCGATATTTGTATTGTTGGGTTCCAGGCTCGACACCTGATTCCACCGAAGATCCGCCATGTAGTGGGCCTGGCTCACGTTAAGGCATGGTGCATACGTCATTAGCTACACAAAACCTCAAGATGCTATTAGCGGCTTGAAATACATTAATAGCAGTTGGATATGACAGATATGTTTCATATTTCCCTGCCACCTCTGAGCAAAAGGCTCGCTAATTACTTGTTTGACATCTGAGCTTTGTGGGAGGTATGTAGTAATTTACATTCATTGAGGCATAGATGGAAACTAAGGGCTTTTTTATTAATATGTCTAAATAGGTCCATTCCCTAAAAAAAATCTATTTCACTCCTTCTGTTTTGTTTTTTCGAATATAGATGGCACTAGTGTTTCTTTAAAAAAATTGCTGATTCCCTTTTTTAAAAGAAAAAAAGCGTGAGATTGTAATAGAGTGAGGATTTTTTTTTTCTATTTTTTCGGCATGGGGTAATTTTATTTTTATGATGGCCACTTTTAAAAGCCATATGGCTAATATTTTTAAATCAATCTTATCAGCGTTTTTGTTTGTGTTTGGTTTTCCTCTTTCTTTTAAAATAATGATTTTTGATGTACAGATCTCCTTTGTCTTTTGTTGAAAAATTTCGGGCTAAGCGAAGCTATATTTGGCGTAATGCAAGCTTCTTACAGAAAAATTTCCCAATTATTATTTTGAATCCATTTCGAATAAAGTCCTTAGCCGTTGAAAAAATGGACTAGAATGGATTCCTCGTTTTGTTTTCTTCGATTCCCTCTTAATTTATTTTGATTTCCAACTTCTATTGGTTTATTTCACACCTCTAATCACTTCTCAGACATTATGTCGCTAATGAATTCTCCGAAACAAATCAGTCATGTGCATCGACAATAAATTTGACATCGAGAGTTAAATATCCTTCCACTTCCTTTCACTTGTGTCATGCAGATGTTCAGAGAGGGAGCACCGGATAGAGTGTAGTCTTGTTCATCCAACATTGGCTCGAAATTATGAGATCCGACGAAAAGTAAGCCTTGTGCTTATTCAAAGTGCGAAGTTAATTTACTAAATCTGCGTCTACAAAGTAACCGGATTCTTTCGAGGATTCATTATTAAGTTTCACACGCTGGAAAAATGGATACAGCTTTGAAATGCCGTGTTTCTGTTAGCACTTTCATACTATTACGTTCAAGATGTCACAGAACTTTTTTAATGTTTTCCAAATGCAACTAAATTATACCGTTTCTCCAAATCTAAATAACCAGCTGAAAACCGGGCGTTGCTCGGGATCCATATTTTTTTCATATACCGGCATCCTGTTGTCTCCCCTAAAAATATTGTCACCAACTTTCTCCAACAAACGTAAATTTTTTTGATTATTTTCTTGTTGAATTAAAACTTTCAAATATAGCCTTTTTATCACCTTATAACAGTACGGTTTAAATGAAAATGCGAGAAAATTAAAAAAGAACATTTATTTTAAACTATATACAGTTAAAAAACTAAAACATCTTTACAAAATACAAATATATTTATATTGTATAACTTGGTTACCGCGAAGCTTCTAAATGAAAAGTTTTATAACTCAGATAAAGTCAAAATCGCTCAAGAACAATTCTCACTCGAAAGAATTTCACTGAAGAAGAATGCTTAAACAAAAAATACTCTTAACTTCAGTTAAGGGAATAAAAACTAAATATAAATACTCCCTATTAATGCTATAAATAAAATCAAACTGAAACTCAAATATGAAATAGCATTTTCTACTCTTTTTAAACAACCCTGCCATATCAACGTTAATATTTAAAAATTTGTGAAATTTAAACGAAACATCACGTAGTAACTAAACTAACGTCATTGGATATTTGAGTTCATATTAAAAGATACGAAATAAAAATGGAAGTTAAGTGCATGCTACGAAATGACAGCGGAAGTAAAAAGTCTGCCTTGACCAACAGAAGCAATATTTTCACATGAATAAAGTGGTAAAAACACGTGATTGAAGAATTTGATGAAAAAATAAATTAGTTCGAATTTTATTTTATAACGATAAAATAATTGTTGCAATTTGAGTTTGAAATGAATTTTTAAACGTTAATTACAGTTAGAGAGAAAATTGTACAACAATTAAATTGGTATAATAAAAAAAGATAATCGTTTGCTCTTTAAGGTGATGTGAAAATAATTTTCGTAGCATAAGTATTTCAGAAGTTATGGGGAGACACGTCTAAAAGTAGCTTAATAAATTTAATTAAATAATTTAATTAATTAAATTATTAATTATTAGTTAATTAAATAAATAAAAGTCTAATTCGAATTTAAAAATTTTTACGGCGTTAGTTCCCTCTTGTGCTAATCCATCACTGTGCCAAATTTGGTCGTCGTAAGTCCAACGATGTGGACGTGCATATAGAACCAAAAAACGAAGAAACACACATATACTTTCCTCTTTATATATATATATATATAGATTTCCAAATGTAAATAAATTATACCATTTCTCCAAATATAAATAATTTCCAAATGTAAATAAATTTTACCAGAACAAGCGAAAAGTATCATGTAACAGATTAGTCAGAACAGGTTTCATCCAGTTCAAATAAGTTAAGTGCATGCGTGTAGCTGGTGATTGCATTGATTCAAAACCTCCCGTCAATGATGAAAACTCTGTAGTTGGTGCTGCATCACGAGGCACCAGTTCACAGACCCTTCCAGGTGTAAAATTACCTGTGAAAACAACAAATTTCGGTACTTCATAGCCATCTTATTTCCCAGATCTCGTTCCATGCAACTTTTTCCTCGGAGGAGAATTTGCTTAAGAGGCAGCGATTCGCAAGTTCCGAAGAAATGCACTGGAGAAAGTGGCAAAAGATAGCTTGTAATCCACATGTACATCTTTATATAAACGATGGCTGAAATGCATAATTGCGTATCTTAGTTTGTTTCCTAAGGAAACTACAAACAAACAGATTGTATTTGTGCCTATTCTTCCTTAATAAAACAATTTGAGAAAGCTTTTTCTGAGGAGTACATCTAAAAAGTTGTTTTGGTGTGAATTAAGATTTCTTTCACAAATGTTTTATGATCTTGGGTGCCAAATTTTGTCATTTTCACGGAAAAATAGTTCAATCAATCGAATGCTTCACTAGAAAGTTTCCATAGAGACTCTCCAGTTGTTCGTCCTCAATTGTTGTCAAGGAAACAGCATTATATTGGAGAAATTTATTTCTTCTCTATGATTTTGATTTTCTGGCATTTTTCACACAATTAACAGATGGGAGTGAAAAGAAATAACAAGGAAAAAACTTTTTTTCCGAATGGCAGTGATTAAACCAGCTGAGGTTCTGATGAAAGAATAACTGAAGAAAAAACTTTTTCGTCAGACTGAAAAAAGAAAATTCTGTAATTTGCAGGTGATTATTTTATAGAAAATGGTGTCAATAAAAATATAAAGAACTATTAATGATAAGTTTTGACAATTTTATATGTGAAGATTTTTTCCCTTAAAAATCGTTTGCTTTTTTCATTACTGTGAAGAATTTCTTCTTTTTGTATGTTTCTTGCTTTGATTTCGTTTTATGTTAGGATTTTTCTTGGTTCTTTTCTTGAAGGAAATTAAATTACTGTAATTTTAGGTAATTATATCCTTCTCATTTAAAACTTCATCAAATTAAATGAACTGGAAACAATTTAGGTGAAAGCAAACGTCAAGAAATAAATACATCCTTTCCGCTTAGCCTGCCATATCCGATTTTATCGATATTCTAGAGACGTCCAAGAGTTAAAAAAATACATTTTTTGTGTACCTTATTTTAACATTACTCATTAAATTTTTATGGTAGCAAGTAACATTTAGATACATTTATAATCTCCAAATTATTTTAAATTTTTTAATAGAATAATATAATTTTTAAATTATGTATCACCAGTCAACAGTGACTGACGCAGCCTGAACAAAAAGTTCAATGTCAGTTACCGGTGACTGACGCGGTCAGCGAACGGAAAGTCAGTCTCTGGTGACCGATTTGGCGCTAAAATGTCATATGCGTGTTTATTTCAAAATGTCTACTCCATCACTTCACCAACACAAAAGGCAATATTTTAGAATACCATGTATAATTATGAGGGATTTAACATATTGTTTTTTGATGTAAAATATGATTAAAGTAACTTTTCACTTTCCAATAATGGATTGTGTTGTTGCATGAGACTGTTATATAAAGACCTCCCAATTTTTACTTTATCTTCACGGAATGGTGTAATTAATCTTCTTATGATCCCGCAATGCCCCGCCCATCATATTCTAATTGGTGCCATTCATCTTGTTTAGAACAAGCGAAATATTTATATCCCGCCCTCCAACCCAACCGTTGAGCACGCTATCAATTCAGTAAAGTCATGTTCTGTGACCCACCGTTTGAAATGGGAGCGTTTCTTTTGAACTAATTTAAATCATTATGTTTCTTTTCTCTTCAAGGAGTTCTAGAAATTTCGAGAAGGGTCCGCTTTTAGCTTCATTGTCCTTGGAGTTAAGGGGGGAACATGTTCGTTTTGAGTGTTGTATAACGATTTTAATTAATTTCTTAGGTCTTGTGTATGTTCTTAATTAAAATCTTTTGAAATTCTACTCAATGTTGTATAATTGCTAGAGTCTTTGCCGTTTCTGACAGGCGACATTTGTTCCATTTTTTGCATACATACATTTTCACAAATTTTGAAACTTTCAGGTTTTAATATTACATTCGTGATATTTGACTAAGGTACAAATAAAGGACGTTTTACTCCGTTTAATATAATTTTTCACAAAAAATGCATTAATGGAAGTTTTTACTTCATTATTTTAATTTTACCCTTAAAGCCCAATTTTTAAAAAAATAATTTAAAAATGTTTTTCGACTTTCATTTCTTGAAGAAAGCATGGAAAAAATATTTTCAGAAATCTTATTTTATTTTAAGTATGGTTTGTGCTAAAAAACAGTTTATTTTCAACTGAAAACACTTGACTTTATGTCAGAAAAAAATTTCCTTGATAAAATTCTGTAATGTTAAACATAGAGGAATTTTAATAACTAATAATACGGATAAGGAATTTCCCCCAACATTGTAGGAAAAAATATGGTATTCTCAAACGTACAAATGAAGCAAAATAGATGCAGCCTCAAGTGAAAAACATCAATTTATCTTTATTTTTTATCAGCACTTAGACTGCCATCTATATGTTGTAAATTGAGTTAATAAAATTTTGAATATGCACCCTATTGGCAACAACAGACATTAGAGCTTCAGTCTTCTTCTGAAGATTCTAGAAGACAAAATTGGGTAATTTATTAAAGGCAACACTGGGCATTTAAGAGTTGAGGGAAATTGCATCTTCCTTCCTCTCGTTTTCTTGTGAATCTTTACCGTTCTCTCAGGATAGAAGTTGTATGAATGGATTTAAACGCTGTAAACAACGACTTTGATGTGGAAGACAGAACATTCTGTGGAAAAAGGAAATGTTTAAAGATGAAGAGATGGAAACATTGCTAGCAGAAAATTCGCGTCCATTATGTAACACTTGTCAGAAAATTTAAAAATTGATTAATCCTCTGAATATGGGGATGTGGGCAGAGGATATTCATCATTCATATACGAGTAGATGTTGAAGATAGTAAGGATAAATGCTGAAAATTTCCAACTAGACAAGCCAGCCTTCCCCAATTCAATTGTTAGAAACTAAAATAAAATAACTGGTGAGGACACTTCCGCCAACCAAAATATTGAATTTCTGTTGTTGTTACTAAACCCTCTCTGTCTAGCGGCAGCTAGACATCATCCATGAGCCCACTCGCCCTCAAGAAATCGAGAGCAAGCAAAGGATCCGTCTCGAAAGTCTCCCTAGATAGGCGAAGACAAGAGAGGATGTGCTCTGGGGACGCACTCGCTACTCCACACTTTGCGCAGACCGGAAAAACTTTGTTTCCGTGGCTAAAGGACAGGTGTAAAGCTCATGGTTGAGGGTGGTTGTGCAGCTTCTTTTTAAGGAGCACCCAAAGGGTAGAAGTCTGACTTGGCTCCTATGCCTACTGACTTTAGCTGGGCATATTGAATTTCTTTATCAAATGAGTCGCTTAGAGCAACCGAAACTACATAACGGTTGATTCATCTAGCTCGGAGCAGTAGTTTGTGATACACTATGAGCCCCTGCAACGAAATCAGGTTACCACTTCTAAACATCATTAACAATAGTTAATAAATTATGCATTGAAGCAAAAACATCTGAAATATACTAAGCAATACGAGCAGGCTGCTTGACTGTATTGAGCCACATGTTGCAAAACCTACTAAGAAAACGTTTCAAACATTTGGCTGGGATTTTCACCATACCCATTAGATCTACTAACATTTACTCTATGCAGCACGACTTTGCAGAATAATATTTTCATTTTAAGAAGACATTAAAAATTGGGTAGTTTAAATAATATATCGCTTCAAAAGAATAGTTTTTTTACCGAGGATTGTACTTATTTCTTAAAAAATAGGCCATGATCATAATTTCGAAATAGCATGTTTTGAATAAAATAAAAAAGATGATACTTAAATATTCTATATACATCTTGTCCTTTTTAGGTTCAGAAAACAAAGACTTTTTCAAAAATATAAATCTTTTGAAATGTCATAAGAAAACGGGAGCTTCTTCACAAAATTTGTATTTAAAACGAAATGCTACTCTTCGGGGATAGAATTTTAAAGAAGAGTTTTGTTGTTGTAATTTTCTTAGAAGCGAAATCACCATCTTAATGGGGAACAGGAAATATAAATTAATGACAAAATACTTCCTTCTGTTTGCCTTTTTAGTGTATTTTATGGGATAGTGGTTAAATCTTTACTTCGAGTTTCAAGCTCGATTCCAACCATACTCCGCTGTAAATGTGGGCCCAATACACGTTAAATCTGTCTTCATGAGTCAAACATCTTAATTGAGTGGTGTGGAGGTTTGGCACAGGTATGGATGTTTCTGTCGTTAATGGGCCACGATTCAATATTACTTAATTCACCCGCATTGACTTCCAAGTACCTTAAAATACTGTGGTAGGTTATGCTATAGACACATCCGTATATTTTGTCTTCTTGTACCTGTGATTAAATTTTGATACCCTTGCATGTATTTATTCTAAAATCAATTCACTAATAAAGCTTTCTGTATCTATGCTCCCCTTTACATGAATCTATTCTTCCATGTTTTGGTAATATTTATAAGAATCAGTCTACTCGTCTTTCTACATAGATTAGTGTGGAACATATGAAATGAATTAGGTTAGTTTCAATGATACCTGAAGCAAGACGGAACCTTTATGTATATTATAGAATATATCGGATAGATTCACACTTTTGACCTGTAAATAGAAAAAATTTACAACGTGAATTCCCAGTTCGTTGCGAGTTAGCTCAGAGAAATTCGTATGTGTGGTATGTCATCCTAACGCTCTCATAGTCTGACACGAATCCTCAGAATGTAATATGCAAATGCCCAACGCCTGAAAGATTCCTGTTTTCATGAAGTATCCCTATTACTTGCAAATAATGACCCATAAGGACGTCAGAACAGGTTATTAGTCTTATGAAACAAGGTAAAGTAGAACCCTGGGAATCTGAATTAATTGGGGCTGGCCGTTGTTCGGATTCCGGAGAATTCTGATTAACTGGGAAATTCGGTAAAATACTCTTGATGTACCAAATACATTGGAATATTGACCCTGGGTGTACTGCGAAGGCTTTACGTAAAGAGCACGCGGCGATTCGATTCGCATGGTGCAGTGGCAAACAAGTTGAGGGTAAAAAGAAGATATCTGAGTTTGTTTTTACTAATTAAGGTGCTCATTAATCATTCCAAAAGACCAATTCGAATACTTCTTTTAAGTTAGGAATAAACATTAGCTTTGTTTCTGATTCATAATTCTTATTTTCTCTTCATTTTTCAGTAAAAAGTTTTCAGGAAATTTTAAAAAGATGTTCGGATTATCCGCAATTTCGGATTTCTGGGGTTCGGATTCCCGGGGTTTTACTATATTCCCTTTTGATGATTTATGCAGAGCACAGACGGATCAGATTAATGATTAAAATGGAAATAGTATACGTTATTGTGATAAAGGGAGTTCAAAAGTTGTTTTTCCCCTTTGAAAGAGTTATTTTTAGTCATCACATATTATAATACTATGCACCGCAATCTAATTGCACAGGAGGGTGCATAATTATTTCTACTTCAAGAAACTGCAGCTTTCTCTTGATGTTTTATTCATTTTCGAATACACCGAAATAATTGCTCGTCAAAAATAACATAAACGACAGATATTATATCCAGCCAATGCTAAATTTAAGTTCTTTCCAAGTAAATTAGTTATGCGCAAACCATATGTGGTTCATTTTCTTTGGTGAATTTTCCTTTGCAGAGTTGATTGTAAATTATGGTATGGTTTGGAGCATCAGACAAAAAAAGGGAAGTCATTTGCATTCCCGATGAGAATAAAAACATATGCTTTTGATCATTTCTGCATATTGCATTCTTTGGAAGAAACCTTTAACAAGCTATTCTTCAAATATGTAGCTCTATATTTGGCCCTAAATCAACGCTTGCATATATATAATTGACATAAAAATAAGAGAATATATTATACTTTCCTTATTTCAATAAAATATGGGCTACTGTACTTCTAAATCTGAAATAATTTAGTTTTAGGAATGGATCTCTTGCAAATATAATTACAATATTTTTGATGTTTCAAACTATTAATTTACTGCAGCAGAATGCTTTTTATTTTGCATATAATGTTTACCACTCGAGATGTAACTCTCAGTCACCATTCTAGAAGGTGCATCATTTTGACGTTTCTTGGTTTCGATGGTTAAAAAACTACCTTCTAAGCTGTAAAAAGTTGTAGAATAATTTTTCAGGAAAAATGAACTTATATTTTATTATACATTCCAAAGCAATAATATGAGCTCTTGTAAATCAGCGAATAATTATGCGTCTAATTACTTTTCCGAGTACAAAGGGTTAAATATAATATTCGAACTTTTTTAATTTGCTGCATTAGAAGTGAAATAAATTTTTTGGTTTAATAGAATGTATAAGACAAACCAATGCAGCAATTCCCGCGAAGCAATCCCACCATTCCAATTCAACTTTCTAGATACAAAGGGACGAATTAAAACAGAACATTAAATATTCAAAGTGAAAATGAAAGATTAAACAAATCTTTGACAATATCAGAAAATGCCCGCCTAAAAAATTGAATATTTAGTAAGTCTTTGAGTTCTTTACTTTGCCAATTACTGAGCCATAACTGCATCAAATGAGCCCATTTATGGAACTCAAGGAGCACATGAGAAACAGAACCGTCGCCTCTTCTACACGGGAATTGGGGATCTTTACCAAAAAACCGAGCCTGATGACTAGGAGAAACGCCATGGCCCGTAAAAATTTGATTTAAGAAGAAATAACCATACTTTCGGTTTAATTTGATCTTTATTTTTGTATGTGTTTTTAATGTTAAGCTTTTTGTGCTTTGTGCTTTTGCTCTTTATCTTTTTTTCGGAGTTCATTGTTGTAAGCGATGATTTTTAAATTGTTCTGCTCACCCATTGGGGTTCTTTGTAAATTCTATTTTAATGTAGTTTTGTTTTATGTTTCACCTCCGGCTTGTGGAAGGCCTTACACCCTCTTGGGTAGGCTGGGCCGGGGCGGGTTGTAAATAAATAAATTCATTCGGTTATAGTCCACTCAGCCCAGCAATGAATAGGTCCATCTAGCTTTAGAGTCACTTGACCAACGTTCTTGTTTTGCCTCCAGAATTTTCCTCCGAGAGGCATTTTTAATTTGAATTCTAGAAAGGTAAAAAAGCAAAATCCGCATGATCTTTAGTCGTGACCATCTTTGGCAACTGATCGGCACGTTCCTTCGAATCCTCGATGAGCTCATATCCGAAATAAGTGTATGTCCCCTGCATATTCCTTTATATTATCATTAATTTCATTAATAATTTCTCGTCTCTCATGCACCGAAGCTAAGGACATCAGAGCAGAGTATCGAAAGATCGAAATTATTTTCGCTTGCTTCAGTTGTCTTCCAATAATACGAGGATAAGTCTTTAAGTAAGTCACAAAAGATAAGAAAAATAATTTACCTTGATAATCACTTGGAATTTTTTGTTATTTTTCAGCATAATCTTCATCAATGTTGATGCACTTATCCCATCGTTTTATCAGCGCCCCAATTCCAGCTGCATAAAATTCTTTGGGTTGCTGTCTCAACCACAGTAGGACTTCGTGTTGAACGTCGTCATCATCTCATCGTCATCGTCAGATGAAAATCGCTGACCCAGACTTAGCACCAAGCGATTTTGATCTGTTTGGTCCACTGAAACAACTCTTGGAGACAAACACTTTGCCATTTGGGGGTACGCGAAATCAAAGTTCTTAATGACTGAAACAAGGAAACATAAGGGATTGAAAACGTTGGAGAATTTTGTTCCTCCAAGTGAATACTTGTTATTTAGTAACTATACCACTTGAATAGTTGATTATAACGAAGTGTAATTTTTAGCTATCCTTACAAGTTAAGACGGAATAATTACAATACTGCTTTGATTTGCTTTGACACTGAACTAAGACTATTGTAAAAATGGAATAAAATGTAAAATAAAAAATAAGCTCTGCAAATGTGATTAATTCGAGTCATTTCACTCTTATAAGCTAACCTTCACGCCATGGATTAAAACTTATTTGCATAGACAGGTGGTTGGAGGGGATTGAATATGATAATAGGGGGTAAGCCAAAACAAAAAGAATTATTTAGGGGTACACGAAGGAAAAAAGTTTGGGAACCCTTGCTCTATACTATTTTACTATGGCAAATTTTCCAGCAGATCAGTCGTTTTTGACAGTTCATATCCATTACTAGAGAAACAACATGAAGACGCCCATGTTGCCAATGACTGAAAGTTGCATCTCGCTTTTGAATTTATAATTTCAACTACTGGACTGATTTTTGAAACATAATCTTATGGGCGTGGATGAATGAAGAAGTTTCCTGACTCCAATTAGTGTTATATCCTCCGACCATAAACATATTATAAAACATTAAACTCTAACGCTTTGCTAAAATAAAAGATAATGCATTAAAAGAAACTATAAGAAAGGCTTAAGGCAATTTATTCCGCAAAACACAACAATATATATCAATGGCAAAAGACTGTTGCCATATCGTAGAACAGAACTAAAACAAAACAGAACAATTAAAAATGCAAATTACAATAGAAGTTCGAAGATTTTAATCGGTTTCGAAGAAGTAGATCGGGCTCTAACATGATACAGTTCTCACTACGCCACAATCTATTTTATAGAAACATTTCTAGATATTATTCAACAGTATCAATAAGATATTCTTTAAATAACTATGCGGAACGAGGCAACAGAATGTCTGATTTTGCAATTCTTTATGTGGCAAGAAAATCCCCACTTTCAAGCAACCAGCTATTTTTGAACCTACGTGTTAAACTGCAAATATTGGTCATTTAGTTAATATTTCACTAGCAGTACGCGGACGGCGTTGCTCGTGGCATAATGACTTCAACAAAATAAAACTGACAATTTTTTTAAAATCTTAAAATTCGGTAATTAAGTCAGACGTTCAAAACAAAAATCATTAAATCGATAATTGTTTGCTCTATCTGATGGCGCATTTGATTGTTTATCTACGATCATTATTTCTCCTGAATCGGCCAGAAACGTGCGAAAAATGACCCAAAACATTAAATAAAAAATTTTATAGATTAAATTTTAAAATTCTGGCTTCAAGGTACATTGAGTCACCATTACGACTACCTGTGTGCCAAATGTCTAGCTCTAAGTGCTATAGATTCGTATGGATATCGCACACACGCACACAAACATTTCCCTTTATAAGTATAGATTAACGCTGCTTTGGAATTAATTTGTAACTGTGGTGGATGTCTTAATTTACCCATTTCATTTCTCACACCCAATAATTACTGTTACCAGAATATCTACTACTCTTTATCCTCGATTTCATTTCGAAATACGTAATTTTAATTTTATTTAAAATTAAAATCTTATCTGTAAATGTACTGTACACATCCCTAGCTTCCTTCAGGGAAACAAAATAAACGATTCTGTTTCGGATCTAAATGTAATGTAACAAACATCCTTCAATGAAATTCGAAATACGGGTCTCCTAATAAAGAACAGGCAACATTACAAATATGCGAATTCCAAAGATACGCAGTAGAGTTCGACAGCCGTTCGAACTCCATGCACAAAATCTCTCTCCAGACGATAATCTGTTGCGACAGCTAACATACAAAAGAGGATTAATGCAAGTCCGCGCAGCTGTAACGACAAATAACAATTTTCTGTTTCATGTTTGTGTGAAAGCGCAAAAGGGGAAACACACGGCAGCTGCGACATCTGTTGTGTTTCAGAATTAGTTTGTATTGGGTATTTTTGAACTATTAAAAGTTTTTTGGCGATTGTTTGTAGGGAAAATTTGGGGATTTATTTATTTGAGAATGCGCGTTACAGAAAAATCCAATTACAGTGCAACATGACGCAAAAATTGTACAAATAAATGATAATGTACCAAAAAACAATGAATTATAAAATAGACACGCTAAATGTTTACACATCATACAATAATATAATCATCAAATAAAAGAACGCACAAATCATTTATGAGTTTAAAGGTTGAAGAATTTTGGACTTAAAAACGTTGAAGGAAATATTGAAAACATCAAGCTCAGAATCTTTATTAAATATTTTTGGCAATTTTTCTTTAAACAACTTTTATAATTAAATTAAATAAGATCAAAAGAGTCTTCTCTCGCTCAAAGTTCTATCCGGCACGGCAAAACGTATGCAGTTGTACGTGTCAGAGCAATCATTCATATTATTAATCAATTTTATAGATAAATATCATACAATTAATATCGCAACGGAGTTCCAAATTATAAATATTGTAATTTTTACGAAAATAAGTAGAATATATATCCAGAGCAAAAATGATTTGTCCTATCAATCGTGTAGAGGCTGAATTTATGCTTTACATTGGGTTCCTTTAAGAAGGTTTTTTCTTTAGCTCTTTAATACCGAGGCGACATTTATCTTCTAGCTTCTTTGAAACCTGGACGTTTTCGGAGGAGTCGACATGAATTAGACTTTAGCAACCTGGGTGGTCATTTACCCCACCAACCCACCCCTGCTATAATCTTCCCTTAAGGCGCACGGAAATGGGCTGCGAATGGCAAGGATAATTGGACCCCCTACCTCGCTTATCTCCTAAGCGATCTCAGAACCTCCCCTCAAACGAAGTCAACCGCCTCAGATCGGCCTACGTTGTTGTTAAAGGGAAATTTTTAAACCACCCGGGACAGCCACACTCGGTGGGACAGTGTTTAAAGGCAAAACCTTGTTGTATGGTGTTACTCGGACCTCAACAAAACTTCAGACTTTCTTGAAATAAGCCAAACGCTTTCATAAAATGGTATACTGATGGAAGTTTTAGAAATCTTAATATAAATAAAAGTCATTGTGGGTATGTATGTATGTATGTACCTATGTTCCACATCTCCTCCTAAACCACGTCACTGATTTCAACCAAACTTTGCACACTTATTAATTAAGACAAGGGTAAGATTACTGTCAACTTTTTAAAGCTCAAAAGTTAATTAAACAGTCAGTTAATTAAAAAGTAACCGAAACCGTTTTTCCGCTGTAAGTTCGGAGCAAATTATCCCTCCAAAATTATTTTTATACCATCTTAAAGTTCAAAATTTTACATTTCTAATGATATCAATTTTATATTTGTGACATTTGTCCTTCAAGTTGTATTAATTTTTCAAAATTTAATAAAAAGTTAACACGTAGACGATTTTAAAATAAATCAAATTTAATGATACTACATAGAGTTGATACTGATGAGTTGCTAGGCAACGGTGTAATTACTTTGCCAATATTTTTTCTGTTTATTTTTTTTCAAATATTGTTTGGCATTGTTTTCATTGGTTCTTAAAGAATTCTAAAGCTTATTTCATTAGATTAAAAAATCACCGCAGTTCATCACCGCAATCATGCAGCGTTTCCTAATAAATAATAAATCCTTAATAATATATTAAATGAGAAAGTGTGTCTGTTTATTATGCTTTCACAGCAAAACTACACGTGGAATAACTTATTTTTAATGTCAAACATCACGTGATCATAAAGCAAACCGCGATTATGTGATCTTTCTGAGAAAATAAACAATTTATTTATGGAATAATAACTGAAATTACTCAACTCGACGCTTGATTTTCATTTTTCGAGTTTGCAGTCCATTTCATTTTAGTTATTTATATTTGTATCTTTTCCATATCAGATTTTATTCAAGAAGCTGTCGATAAATTGACGTCGGGACGGAAATCTATCGATAGATATGATATAGCTGCAAGAGTTTTTAGATTAAAATTTAGAAACTAATGTTAATTATAACTAAAGGAAAATATGCGAAGATATAGTATTTTGTTTCATGTATTCTTTTGAATGGTAGAAGTGGATGACATATAGCATGATGGATGGTATATTCCACAGATTATAAGGGCCTGATGTTACCATTGAGTACAATGATGTAATTTACAGTAACGGAGAATATATGAGGAATAGAGAATGGTTGTTGAATTGGTAATTTTGGCACTGATTAATGAAAGTTTAGATCAGATAAATAAAAAATATGTCACAAATGGAGGGAGGTATTATAGAATATCTACCTGTAGATATGCTAATGGACAATAATAATTAACATCAACTTCTTCATATAACAGATAACAAGTTCTTCCAACTCCTTAGAATTGTCAGGGGTACCTTCCGACAAACTGAGATTAAAAGTCGGTGTGCCAGTACTATTGATACGTAATCTCGATGTACCGACACTGCGCACGGTTACAAATTGCACACCTAGGTCCAAACGTCGTGAGAGTGTTTGAAAACGAGAGAGTGTTTTAATTTCACCCATTCCAATAATACCGAAGAATTTACCATCCAAGTTCAAAATGTAACAATTCCCTTTAAAATTAGCATTTGCCAGGCTCAGGGCCAGACACGCAAAGGGGCAGGTGTACATTTGGAAAAACCATATTTTTCCCATGGGCAACTATATATGGCGTGTTCACGTGTGTCCAGACTACAAAACCTCTACATCCATGCAAAAAACGTAAAAGAAAAAACGTAGTATACAAAAGTGTGTTAGCATAGATAAACAAATTACCTAACTATATCTTCAGACACTCCTGTTAGTCGTCCAATTATGAGTTATCAACAGTCAAAACTTTTAATTTCCCGTTTCAACATGTAACGAAACATTTACATTCATGAATTTAAAAAAATTAATAAATTCAAATTTTTCGCGCACGAAGTCGCGGGTAACAGCTAGTAGGTAATAAATCTTGGTCAGAAATGAAATAATATTTTATGCAAAATTGCAGGTAAATCTATAAATTTCTTTATTGAATGGAACATGGGAAAATAATTTAATGGGTAATGCTTTCATGCTGAGAATCTTCAATCAAAAAAGTTGCCTCATACAGATTCAAGTGCTTCTTTAGTTTACGCTGGAAATTGTGATCATTATGGCATTTTTTGAGGATAATGGAGGTTTTTCGGATTGTTTTTGCAAACCAAGGCGTTCCAAACTCACTGTAAAACAATCCTGTATAGCTTTGTTTCTGAATCTTAAAAACCAATATGACGTTTTGGAAGACATTTTCAAAAAGATTGGAATTAGGTTCAACGATTTCCTTTCACCTCCGCTCTCATTTCATGCATTCGTTGCGCCATCTAGTGAGGATCTGAAGAGTTATTTCAGTGCAAAGTTGTAGGTTAATTGAAGAATTCATTGTTAAAGTGAATCATGTCCACCAGATTCATTTCCGAGAGAGCAGACCTCAAAGTTGATTAACTGTCTTTAAAATAACAGAGGATTTCTAGCTGTTTTTGCTGCCTGTTGGACACCAATTGAACTACGGACTTGATTCATTACTACTCAGTAAATATAACATTTCTACACTAACATGGCAGTGTTAGTGCAGAAAGGGTAAAACATGGACTTGGTTAACTTTAACTCTGAACCCTCCAAATAACATTAACGCTGTATTTAATTGTATAAAACCTCATTTTTAACTCCAAATTACAAGAATATCCTTTGGTGCCAGAATGAGAGAAGGCTGAAGTGAGAACAATTCTATTTTTTAAATTATGGGCCTCAGGCACTTACCAACATTGAAATCTTAACTAACATGCTATAACGCCAGTGTAATTCTCAAGTGTAAGACGGCCTATTATATATTAGACCAATTAAAAACAAAATTCGACGGGAGCCTGTGTTTGCAAAAAAAAGGGATTGAGGATCGTAGAAATACTTGCCTTACTCAACTGTGCCTTTCTGTGACTAAAGTAGCTCTATGTGACTTTGACCTGTGACCTTCCTTTGTTAAAGGAAACTAAAACCACCTCAACTGAATTAAATCGATGGAAAGGACAGCTCAATTAAATCAAGAATTGTTAATAATCAATTATGGACAGTTAATTAATCGATTACTCAACTGTGACTAAAGTAGCTCTATGTGCCTTTGACCTATGCTCGGCTAACCTTTCTCTTCTAAATGAATTAATCTGAAATGAATTAATTATTAATCTGTTGAAATCCAGTTAATATACCGCTGACAACCGCGCATCAGTAGCTGTGACGTCATCAAAATTCTTCGTGACTTTCACCAAATTTGCAACTCGACTGTGACTAAACCGTAATTATAAATTATAAAATTCTTTTCGCAATCTTCAATGCTAACCTATCTCTATTAAATGAAACTAAAACCAACTCTCTATATTATTTGGTTGTGGAGCTATAAGCGTTTAAATATACCACGCAAAGCGTCATAATATTTCCCTTTCCCGACACACCATTAGACCACTATGGAGAGACATAGGTCTACCTCAAAATAGGGAATTAGATCATTTTAAAAAATAGGAAACCTAATTAATAGTAATTGATTGGAAAGTCGAAACTTCCTCAATTTCCTACAAATTTCATGGAAAACATCTTTTCGTCGCTTAACAAGCAACACTACCTATCTCAATTTTTGAAATTTCAAAGAGGAAGAGAAAACTGAACTTCTCGTAACCAATAACGAATATTTCTGTTTTTTTTTCTTTTCGCATCTGGTAGGAACATGTAGTCTCGTGTTTATATCAGATGTTTTAAAAAAATCAGAAATATTCGTGTATTGGTTACGAAAAATTCAGTTTTCTCTTTCTCTTTGAAATTTCGAAAATTGAGATAGGTGGTGTTGCTTTTTAAGCGACAATTTTCTCTAGTAATCTTTTTCCAATTAATGAGTGAGTGAAATTTTTTCAACTTCACATTACGAAGAACAATATCCCCAGCCGTATCGTAGATACCAAAAAAACCCAGAGTTGCATTATCAGAATAAAGTTCAAA
>BGPR01020847.1:0-27323 GCA_013235015.1 Araneus ventricosus | reverse complement strand
CGCTGTCTGATTCTGCATTGGGAAAACGTCCGGCAAACCGTCCAATGTCTCCCACAACATCCAAGCCTTCTTGAGTTTGAAGTTGTCTAGGTGTAAGAGTGACAAAGAACTGTTATCCAGCAGCAAAGAACTGCTGATCATTCTGATCCTCTCCATTGCTGGCAGTGTGTTCGGGCGCTCTTGGGTGAACATAAACCCTACTGAACAGTCAACGTGTGGCTGGCTCTCTCGCCCAGTTTGACGTGTTACTGTTCACCCCTACCAATATGTCACTTGCTACTCAATCACGAACATTGAGTTTGTATGCCATTTGCATAATTGAACAAATTTCTTAATTTTTTGTTTTGTTTTTGTTTACTGATGTTCTCGTTTATCAAATAAATCAAATGCTTTTTTTTCTTTTTAATATATTTATTTTAGAATATCCCCTAAATTTTTTAGCAGTATTTTTACAATTGAATGGCTTATCATAAATGCATAAAGCTACAGTTGCATCAATTGTTTGGTATTTTGTCGCCGCACAAATAATGCTGTTTGTATTTACGTGATAATGCATATGTAACGTAAGGAGAAGTATTACGTTATGATTCATAACAATACTGCATACACACAATTCTTTAATCGGCGGGAACCATCGGAACAAAAACACTTTTTCAGGAAATATCGACTTATTTTGACTACAATACTTGTCAAATATTGACATCTGCTTCAACAAAAGAATGTTCAGCTGGAGTAACTGAGCAGGTGCCATTGACATGCATAGCTGTGGGCTTAGAGAGACTGGCTGCATCTGAAATTTGGAATATCTTACTCGATATTTTATAAAAAGGAATATTTATAATTAGAATGCAATAAACCAACGAGAGACACTGAGAAGTCTTTTCATTTTCTGTTGAAATACGTTTAAAAAATGGAAGAAGTTGGGAAACATGAGGTGAGTGTCATCGTTTTTTTGTTCAACTCTACGAGCAGCTTGCGTTTTTTAATATTTGGGGTGATGTAACTCTTAAGCGATTTTGTAAGCAGTTCTGAAAAGTTATAAATTTATCCTTTTCGCATAATTTAGCTAATACCAGATGCCCAGTAAAAGAAGCACTCTATTCTATATAAACAATTACACATTCGCATACTTCCTTTGAAGCAGCAGTGAATATCCTACAAATTTGTCTTAACATTATAAGAGTTATATAATATATCTACTTTATATTAGAATTTATTGTGAGTGTTTGATAATTATCGAATTTTCGACCGAATATGCCAACGGGAAAAAGTATGTTTTCAAAACACACACTTCATTTTCTTAAAAAAAGATAATTTTAGTATGAGTGTTGCCACCCATCTGTAAAAAAATATTGTAATTGTTTTTAGTTTTCGCGCTTACCTACACGTAAGTTGTCACTCCTTTTCATTTGAATTTTAAGATTATATAAAAACTCGTTTGTTTTGGAATATTGTTTCCGAAGTTATCACTCGAAAACATGAAAATTATAAAATAAAAAAAACGACGTTGACAAACTTTCCGTGTAAAAAGGAATACAGATGCGAAATAATTTGTGACCATAGTGATATATTTAGAAAAAAATATGTGTGAAAGTCAAAAAGTGAACTGTTCCGGTTTTTTTTTTTTTTTGTAGCAGTGCACTTCTGAAAAACCACTGTGTCCAGGACATGCACAAAAATTATAACAGTAGTTCAGTAAAATTATAATAATAATAGATTCTTTTAATGAGTTCCTGAAATTTATTTTTTATTTAAAAATTCACTCAAAACTTTTAGAGCCTTTTCTGCTATGTATAAGAATTTTATGAAAAAGAATATTATACTGTGTACGGGAATAATATTTCAGTTATTAACAATTTATGAATTCATGGGAAATACTGATCATATTTGATTTCATAAAAAATGTTCGAAAATGTTGCAATTATTCACAATATAGCCAGTTCTATGTATTTAATTGCAAAATAGATCCAATCACATGCATCAGAAAATAATAAAAAATATCGTTCGTTTACGGTTACATCGAAATTCTCAGGAATGTGCATTTTGTGTGAGAGTTTTTAAGAAAGATTTCGCAGATCAATTTGACAAATTTGCTTCCCTTCTTTAATTATAAGGAGCATCTCCTTAATCAAGCGTTAAGTGCCAGAAAAAAATTCGTAAACACAGCACCAAACTTTAAAAATTAAACTACTTAATATACTTTTTTGAAACAACAAACCATAACAAAGCTGTTTAAAGTCTTAGGCTTAGTTCCGCCATTCTTCGCGGGAAAACTTCTATTTACGAGTGAAACAAACAGTGACAAAATCAAGCACAGAAAAAAAAATAATTTTACGTTATAATGTCCGCAAAGATTTCAAGATTGCGTTAGTTAGACGAGACCTGAATACATATATTTTATTAAAGTTTGATTAGTGTCAATCTTTTGTATGCAGTTTTTAATTTGTATTCTCGAAAACGCAGGAAGTTTAAAGCATGGACAAAAATTCTTAATTACAAACTTGTTTTAAAATGAGTTTCATTCAAGAACGCCTATGTACTTCTGAATTTTTCAAGGACACATTAAAACTGAGGAAAATAATCGTTTTATCTTTTAAACATTTTAATATTTACTCAAAAAATGAAAAGTTTCAACGTGTATAAACAACCAGTATGCCAAGCATATACATAATATATTCCGGCGTGTGCGAAAAACCAGTTTGCAATCTTTTATTTGTTATGGTTTAAAAAAGGCGATAAAACTGACTGCAAATTACAGATTGAAAGAATTGTAGAAAATATTTTATCACAGTTCTTCTTTAATATAAAATGGCTATCACGACTTTGAAAAATTTATTTTGCAAAATAATGATATTCTGTTAACAAATGAAGAATTACTCCTTCAAATAGTTCTGCTAAAATAAGACACTTTCAAATCTTTTTAAGTTGATAATAAACTGAGAAGATCTATTATTCTTTATTAGCTAATTATACATAAATAACGTTAAAAGAATTATGTAAATTGTTTGGTGAAAGCAATTATTCCTTAATTCGGTGATTCTTTCCCCCTCAAAATTTATTTCTTTTTCTAATGGCTCTAATTTTTTAGCAAAGATTCTGGCAATCCGTACTTTTTTGGTTAGCTGCTAAAAATGCTACTGGATTAGTGAAAAAATTATTATTAAATAGTTTTATTATCCGTTCAAGAAATTCAATCAAGAATATTTTATTATTAGCAAACGGACTGCCAGCATCATCTGAAAAGAGAATTGTTTCGATATCTGTATTCATTCTCTCAAAACAAGCATTTTCTTATTAATATTGTGGATTGCTATATAAATATTTTAAATATGTGTTTTAAGATTTTCTCAAAATGATGACGTTTTTCACATTTCAAAATATTCCATGCGCCTCGTATTTTTATCAGGGCCGGATTATTAAATAGACAAAGTAGGCAACTGTCTATGGGCCCCGAAACTTTGGAGGGCCCGGAGACCTCGAGATATTTTTAAGGTATTTTTAGGCTTATCTAATTTTGTGCTTTAACTTTATGTGCAAGGGGCATATACTTGAACATACTCAAATTAAATCAACCGTCGTTTAAATTTCAGAATATTACTCTAAGGATTTTTTTTTCGTGTTTTCAAAGTCAATTGCAGATCAGAGAGGTCCGGTTTTTTTTTCGGTTGTATGACGCACAATTCAAAATCCCTGGCAAACTTTGTATTTGAGTATTTAGAATGTGGTAAAAAAGTTTTGCAATTTTTTTACCATTTTGTTTAAAATTAATTAAAAATTGTTTTTTATCCGCGAGCTACTAAAACAACTCTCTTGAAGATCATCCTCAATCAAATGTTTTGTTATTCCAATTTGTCGTAATATGTGCTGCTTAAAAACCGCTTATATAGAGATTAAATTAAAATCAATAAATATCTGGGGCTGGAAGTTTGAAACTGGAATGGAGGCCTCGACATTTTCATTGACTAAGGGCCTCTACAGAGCTTAATCCAGGCCTGATTTTTATCTACAACTCCGAAACTTTTCTCCTATATTGTATAAGAATTTGTTCATGGAATTTTGTATAAATAAATCAAATATGAGCATTATTTTTTTCTATTAAGGGCTTCTTGTATTTTTATTGCAAATTAAAAAAGACAATTTTAGATATGAAGCAAAAGTTTCAGTTTCAATGATGTTACCCATGCAAAATATCGTGTCGAATTACATAATATATAAAGTGCAGAAATGTAATTTTATGGTATATTTTAATGTGCATGGAGGAATTTGAAGTTTTACGATATTTTAATACATTTTATTCAATTCTTAGCAAAGGAAAAAAATTACAAAACTGTAAAAGAATTTTGCTGCAAATTTTTTTACAGCATAAGAATTACACAATGCAATAACGTTTTGAAAATTTTAAAACAATACCTCAGAAATTGAGAATCTTTGTTGACAACATCCATTTTATCCTTAAAAACGTAATTGTTATGACCAAATTGCATATGATTATCATTACAAAACGTTACATATTCAGTGTTTTGTAGCTAGCTGTCTTTGGTGGTTACATTTTTTGCTTCTACTGAAATGGATTCGGAATGAAGTGTTATGTTAATGGTTTCCAAAAGTATTCTAGAAATACCCACACGAGAAAGCATTCGGGAAAAAAACGAAAGTAAATTTATTATTTTTCAAGCTAATTCCAGTTGTTTTCAGTCGTGAGTTATAATTTACTTTCATTAATTGCAACCTGATGATACCAAGCCTCGTTTCTTCAAGTTAAAAATAAAACAAGCCGCATTTCACTCCGGGTTACAGGTGTCCGCATTTCCAGTTTTTATGAGCTTGGTCTACATTCTTTTTTCAATAACCTTTCACTTTGCCGTGTGTATTTCACTGAAACCACCTTGTAACCGGTATTGGAGAATTATTTCTGCAGACCACTTTCTACCAGGAAGTATGCATGATGTTTGTTTTTGCATATTTGTTGCTTCGCTCAGAGTGTTCTACGAAATTAAGGCTTTATGGTCAATTCATTTTCCTTTGGGCCATTTCCATACGTTCTATCTGGCGTCTAAAAATAGCAATTAAGCGCTGACATACGTTGTAATGCATTGTTCCTTTTTGTGGTGTTGCGAAAGTGAAATCAGGAAGCAAAAGCTTTTAAGTAATGTTTGAAACAAATACAGTTGAGTAGATACAATGTGTTGCTCTAAGTGGTTTTTCTGTTGAACAGTTCAGTCTTTGAGCAATATTTGCATTCACTTCACTCTTGCTAGTAATGAAAATGTTTTGAAATTACGAAGATCTCTGGTTAGATTTTTTTAAATTGTTAAAGTATTCTTTAAAATAATTGTCATACCTATCATTTCGGTTTTTTACCATCTCGTATACCAAGTGTTCAAAGAGAAAGAACAAAAATTGTCGAGATATTCGACCTCGAGTATTAATGAACCTTCACGTTTTAGACTTTTCCTAAGCCAGGAACAACGACTGCAATGGCCTAGTAGCAAGGTCTCGGCTTCGGGATCGGAGGGTTGCAGGTTCGAAACCCGATTCTACCGAAGATCCGCCGTATATGTGTGCCTGCTTCTGGCTAAATCATACGTAAGGGACCAAACGCTCTCCCGGTATACTAGTGTGGTGCGCAGCACCCACTTCGTCCCTGCCCATCCAATCGGGTGTAGGGTGCGATAACAGGACGGAGGGGAACGCTGGTGTGGCGCGGAAGTTTGGAGAGGGGTGCCAGTTCAGATGTACGCGTCCTCTGGCTGCGGTTCAAAATTACGAGGTCCGCCTCAAAATAGCCGTCGTGTTGCTTCAAAACGGGATGTTAATATACCTAATCTAAACCTAAGCCAGGAAAAAGCACTTTTGAAATTATGTTTGTTTATTTGCGAACACCAAAACATAAAGACGGGTAGCATATTTACAAACCCTACCCTGATAGAACTGAGGCAGGAAATCAGTCGGTATCATTGGCTACGAGGAACAGTGACGTCGCTTTCATCTCTCGCACGTAGCCTACGGCAATCATAACAAATCAAGAGTCGTCCTACTTTTCTTCTCCGTTTTCCCACAGTTGAGCACAGAAAACATTTTTGTAATATTTTTAAAATTGAAATTTTTTAAAATATCATAAAAAATAAAACATCCCACACTGTAAGAAATTATACTAATGAAAAGTACACGCACGACAACAAAGAACGACGTCATCGGCTCTCGGCGAAGCGAGCCAATCATATTGTCCGATTTCCTGCCTCAGTTCTATCAGGGTAGGGTTTGTAAATATGCAGACGGGTAGAATTAGACGAATCAAATTTAGTTTGTGGTCTTTACACTTAAATTTCTGATTTCTGTCATATTTTGGACGAAATCCGCCAAAGGGAAGTCAGCCTTTTATCCCTCCTTGTGCATGTGAACACGATGACTCAAAATCGCATAGAATTTGATAAATGAAATTTGGCAAGTGGTTTTATCATCAGAAATGCAGATACGCCTCAAATAAATTTTGAACCAAGTCTGTCAACGGGTCGGTGCTTGTGGGTCTTTTGAATCGTGCATATTTGAACTCAAAAACGCAAAACGTTAAATAAATGAAATTAGGTGAGCGTACTTGATACCAAAGTGGTGTAATGTGTAATACCAAAGTGATATATGTGGTCAGAAGCGGTCCGAAGAAACTTTACCAACTGGGCAAGTCAACAATATGGTGTCAGGGCCAGTTGCCCGGACCTCGTCGACCGCTTCTGTTTGTGGCACTCAGTTAGACTCATCAGTCAAAGGAAAGAGGTCCCAGACGCATACTTGATTGTATTCTGCTACGAATCGAAATAGGAAACGCTGTGCAAATGTACAAGGATTTCTTGAGGAGAACACTCCCTCTGATTTAGTTCAATGCGGTAAACCTTTGCAGGATTACGTCATTAATACACTGCCAGCACTCCCGAACACTGCCGCGTTCCGGAAAGTTAGCTTTCTGAAGAACAAAACGTGTTAGGTATAATTCAAATCAAGAAACTATGTATAATTTAAACACGCCTCTTCACTATGCCACCAAGTGCCGCCTCACGCTTTCTTACACCCTCAGGTGTCCAGCAGATCAACACACAGAAGCCTGGATGAAATCAATAACCAACCACCGCCTGCTAACGAAAGAAATAATAGACCTCCTCAACTTTATCACCAGCCAAGAAGACCTACTTAAATCGGAACAGCCAGAATAACTCCACAATATCCTGCGTTGTTCATCCCACTACAAAGCTCACGTCTCCCACCACGGCCTTCTTCTCCTCTCCATGCCAGAGACAGTTCATCAGTGTCCCAGGGCCCAGCCACATGTTCACCACACTTCTGACTTGTCATCAACAGCATCATGTAAAAGTACATGTGATTTTTCTAGGACTCAGAGCCTAGTTTAGTGCATTTGTGTTTTATGTGAGTGTATATGTTTGTGTATATATTAGTGTTTGTATTTGTATTTCCTCTCTTTGCATCCTTATTTATAAAATGTAATTCTTTTATTTGCTCTTGCTTTATCAATAAAGTTCCACGGATACCCACCCAACCGACAGGGAACCGCCCTGGCTCCGAGTTCGGGGTATGTTGTGGTGTTATGTTATGTATAATTTAAACAAATCTAAATATTGTTCTAACTAAAAGGGGGAAATGAAACAAATGTCAACTGAAAGGATTTTTATTACTGCTTAATCAGTAGGGTACGTAGATGGTGCAATTAATTTATTAAACCAGCGGGAGTGGTCTCCCCTAAACTTTCTCGTATATTTCCCCTCCCCCCGCGTGGATAAAAAAATTCGAACCTATTGTAACCCAGGATCCAATGCCTATCGGAAAATATTTAGGTAAAAAATCAAATTCGAAGAGATGCGTTCCGATTAAATGCATACCGATTTCTACTCTTTCTTCGCTCAAGGACAATCCTTCCGCGTGCACAGATTGCTACCAAGTACGCATGAGCATGGAGAATCGGATGGAAAAAAAGCGCCAAGCAGGAGTCAATAAATATCGTGCACAGAAGATTGCGTCCAATACGCATGCGTGTGGAGACAGCGGATGCGTTGGAGATGCGCTTATACAGACCGACAGACAGTCACCCTTTTGACGGATTTGCCCAAAATTTTATACGGGCCTACATTCATGACGATAAAACTGTGTACCAAATTTTATCCATCTAGCTATTCAAGTTTTTGAATTATAGCGTTCGCATGACCGCGGACATACAGACAGACAGACTTCCCGTTGACGGATTTTGTCCAAAATTTGATAGAAACCTACAAATTATGTGTAAAGACCACATACCAAATTCCATCCCCGTAGCTCTAATAGTTTTCGAGTTATCGTGTTCACAGACAGACAGACATAATTCCAAAATTGTGTTTTTCGGACTCAGGGAGGTCTAAAATGTGGAGATTCGTCAAAATCTCGAGTTGGAATTTTCTGACGATTACAATACTTTCTCTTTGTATACTTCGTATACGAGAAAGTAAAAAGCTGGTGATTTTTTTCTTGCGACAATGACTGATGCATTTATTATAAGTTTCCTGGTAAGGAGAATAGAGTTTATCAATGCCTCTGATAAAGTGTCATCTTCTTTCTTCATTGGGTCAACTTCCCCAGCAAAATCAGACAGTTCATGTACCTTTTATAACAATTTGTTTATCTTTTTGCAAGTTAAAGATGCTTTATCTTCTTCTTCACTATTGCCGCTTTCACTTTCGGTTGGTGTTAGGAGGTCTTGCAATTCTTCATTCATCATCTCTCGATCTTGAATTTTCTCAATTAATTTTTTTGACTTCTTCTTCTTCCATATCTGAAAATTCTTCGGCGTTAATTGCTTTTGCAATTTTTACAATTTTTTTTGGCTTCATTTTCAATATGGCATCACGGCCGATTCTCTGCAATGTACTGAATATAATTGGAATTCTAGCTTTAGACAAATTAAATGGAAACAATTAAGATAACGCGTATGGGAAAAAGTAAAGCTGTCAGATATTATTCCACATCTTGTTACAAGTATAAATGACCCATATTATAAATCTCTGAATGCTATATTTTATCTGAATAAAAATTAAAGAAATTAACAAAGTTCTAATTGTGTAAAAAAGCTTTCCTCGCTTAGTTTCAGAAATCCATGACATTTCCTATCCAACTAAAACAAATACTTCTCGCCAGTTTATTCCGTTGCCATAAATAGAGCACCCCAAACGGAAACAATATTCAAGCACACCTGTCTTCATTCAAACCTATAAAAAGTATATGGTCTCCATTTGGCGATTGTTTTTCAGGCTATAAATTAACACTGAGATAAGCGATTTTAGCTCTAGATGATTATTAAATCATAAATGTTAGTGAACTTCAGTATAAAATTTAATTATTAATAAAAAAATTATTTAAATATTTTTTTCTCTTTAAGCTTAAAAATATTTCTTAAAGATTCCTTCTTGCCGGAGATACAAGGAAAAGAAAATTTCACTTTCCTCTGTCATTTTTTACTCTAATATCAAAAGAGATGGAGAAATGGGGATGAAAGAAGGTGGACGAGAATGCGACTGATGAGAGCTTTCGAATAAGTTGTCGCAAGCTTAGAGTAAAAAAGAAGTGGAAGTTAGGGGCTGAAAATCACTTTTCAGCTTCAAAACGATTGATTTAACTAAACTATATTATTAAGCGAAAACATTTAAGAAAATCATCTCTTCCTCTTTTGACTGAAAATAAGAATTGTTTTATATTTTTACCAACTAAATGCATTAAATTAAACTTCATTTTTATTTATCTTGCATTATTTTTACATGTGTACATTAATGTTATATTTGAAAGCTATATCCGGTCTATTTTCAGACAGCAATTGTAGCTTTTAACCGAGGTCAAATGACGAGGACGACACCTGAATCGAATCCCAACTCTTCAAAATTCGAAACCATGCCAATGTGAGAACGCTTCACCCACGACGACACTTTTAACGGTCACCAGGCACATACAGTCACATAAAATAGTATTCGAACACCAAGATGAATAACACTTTATTCATCAAATAAAAGATAATAAAACTATATATTTCAAAACTATATTGTCGACTAGATTTTCCACTTTTGTAGTGATCAACAATGAGTTTTTTCATTTCAATTCTAATTTCGGGTTTCTTTCGACCCATGTTTCACGTTACAAAACACTTTCCGATTTTCATTGTTAGGACTGATTAACCAAAGGGTTGCCGTACCTTAAAGCAAGTAAGCATTTCATTTCTTTTGATTTATCGCCAAAAGACTTCAATTTCTCTCACTGTCCGAATACTTTTTTGAAATTTGTTTTCGCCTTATTGGTAATGAAAGGTGTGAAAGTCGTGTAATTATTTAATGTATTCAGCTCCTTTTTTCAGCAATTATGTCTAATAACTACAAAAAGTTATAGTTATTTCCCAAAAATAACAGAAATAATCGACTTCAATTTTTATTTTCGTTAAAAGTATCCGAATACTTTTTTTCGTGACTGTACACGGCAGAACTTTTGTCGATTCGAGTCTGGAACCTGTAGCCCTTCTTTCCTAATGCCGAAATTATCTTTCGGCCACCTTGGCCCTTATTTGAAGTAAACGGATATTTCTTTTACGGAGTTATGCTTTTCTATAAATATGGGAAACTAGAACCATGAAATGTTTTAGATGGAATGAAGGATTACAAAAATGGGGAAGAGTTTAAAAAATCCTGTTATGAATAGCTTGGAAGTTTCTAATATATGTACAATGGTAAAAGCCACTTGGAATTCTATCTATTAAATCTAAAATGTACTTATTTCGATCATGTAGTGATAAAAATAGCATAACATAACATAACGCCACTCATAACATAACGCCTCTGCAACTATACCATATGGTTATGTAAGCAGTGACGATGTCATGAAGTGGAAGAAAAATCACAACACCAGAGAGGATGACCTCTCTTAAATCGTGACGATTGTCTATGCCGCTGCCTAATTAAAAACGCAACAAGTTTACAAATATTTACAGGAGCATTAGGGAGGAAAGCTATTGTGTTATACATTATGTTCGCACCGATGAATGATATTCAGGCATGTGATGAAATGACTAGGCAAAGTATGAAGTAGTTGTTTAATTTAACCCTTTGCACTCCGATAGATAATAAAATGCCTAATTATAAAAGTGTGAGTGCAAGGATTGATTTATCACTTTAGGAAACTGAAAAATATTATTATTAATTTGTTCCAATTCCTAAAAATTAATTTTATGAATTATATGGTTTTTATAATAAGCGCTATCCAACAAGAATGTGAAAAAGATGCATCATTTAGAATGTCGATTCACGAAAGGGAGTGCAAAGGGTTAATAGTTTACCTACTTTCCTGTTCATTGCATAGAATACCTAGGCTTAATTTAGAATTACACTTTTTCGGAAGCGTTTTGAAATGACTTTTATTGAGAATATGCATTAAAAAATTAATTGCAAGAAATACCAACTGTAAGAGAAAGAAAGTACTTATTGGACAGGATGTAGATTGGAACGATGCATTTAATTGCACTTGCTCTCTCTGCAAATACACATAATTAAATTTCCTAAAGCCCAAAGAACGTATACAGAACTTTAAAATGAAACATATATTTTATACTTTAGATTTCTTTAGGAAACCATTATTTGATACAATACTGGAAATGCATGCAAAACTTTGACAATTATTTTCCCTTAAGAAGCATTTACTATGATAAAGAAAGATGTCAACAAATACGCCCTTCAGAACTGATATAATCGACGTTTTTTTCCCACACGAATCTTCACAATCTATTCAAGCCGTTGAGTTAGATTAGAGGAAAACAAAACGAAACGCTCGATCTCAAGAATCAAAAGTCTCTCGTTATTAAATCATCTTTATCTTGGCGTCCTATTGGCGAGTTGGCTACCTGACGCTGCAACCCGTTCCCCGGTACACGCTGTTGTAGGCGGCGTCCGAACCACCAGCAAGGCATCCGGCGAAATCGTTCGCGCCGCGTGCGCCTCGCGATGTTTTTATTGTAATGGCCTTCCCAGACTGACCACTGCATTCAGCATTCGAACATCTAGAGACTGTCTGCTATGTCCCGATTTGCTTATCCCCGGACTTGCTCCATTCACTTCCGGTTGTGTCCACTGAAAGATGCCAGAACCTCGCCGTTGCATTTCGATGACCTCATATCAAATGTAAGTCAGCATTTGAATAATAGTTTTCTTTTTTTAGCAGGTTTAGAAAGGAAATGGTCAGTCATAAAATTGAATTCCAGGATATATCAGTTTTTGGATGCCGGATATATAACGCGGATATAGTAGTTTAGCTTTTATTTTCGCAGCTGAGTTAAAAGAATTTTCCCTGGGAAAGCTGCAGACGATAATAAATAAAAGCTGAAGAATAATCGATGACAATGACGTAACTGTTTCTTTTTTTTATTATTATTATTCCTGTTCAAATTTATTCCCGCATTGTTTCAGCTTATAACCTGAATAATGAATCAGCTTATAATGGAAGAGAAATAATGAATGCTAAATTAATTGATCTAATGAACGAGAAAATTAAAATATGTTACTTTAAATTTTCGAGATCATATTTCGGATTTCATATTTATTTAAAATCGGAAGGGAAATAAATCGCGTTTCAAATTACAGAATTTTGCTGAGAGAATGAAATTTAAAAAACACTGCAAATCGTAGATTAATAAATTGTCATGATTTTAAAATTTTATGGATAAATTTATTTTCAATGCATTTTAATCAACTGAAACCCTAAATAATTGCATAAAACTTAATTTAATCTTAAAAGATTGCTCATCAGAATGTATTTCACAATGTATTCCGACAGAACACTGTTTTGTTATCTGTGCGAGTTCTGACAGCTTGTTAACGAGGTGAAGTCATTATAAACGCATGAACAACTACACTCATTGGAGCAGGAATTTTTTTCAGATTATTAAATATGTTTTGGTTGTATCCAGTCACGTATATAACATTACTCATGTGGTAATGGATGGATTAGCATAGAATTTCAAAACGTCAATCACTTAATTACTTAATCACTTAATCGGTGAACTTTGTTAATATATGTGTAGGAGTGTGAGGGAAAAAAATCCTTATTTCGTTTGTTTAATCGCTTAAGAGTTGATATGAACAACTCATTTAAAACGTTTAAATAACTTGCCATTTTGAAAGCTCAAATGAACTGTTTTATGAAATGGGGGTGTAAAATAGGATGAAGTTAATATTTTTAACCGAATTTTCTGTTAAATGTTTATTTGCAGAATTTCAAGTTTCTTAATATGTAAGAGATAAGATGATTTAATTAGAATTTTTTCGAAGTAATTTATAAATTACCATTTTCTGTGTCATTCGACAAATTCTGGGTTAAATTATGCCCTTTGTATGTAAGAACTTTTAAACAGATGGTAACATTTATGTTGTAAATAAACTAGAAATTTCAAGTAAGAACTTTCTCAAATATTAAATTTTCGATCATGATGTCAGCGAATCTCTTCAGTTAAAAGAAGTTAACAAAAGTTAGTTCAGGAAATTAACAAACCTAAAATAAGGGGAAAATTGAAAACATAGAGCCGTACGATTTTTTAATCATTAAAAAGGAAATGAAACTAAAAAGTTTCAAAATAATTTTTAGCGAAAATAATTGCTTCGTTGCTGGTTTAAATTTAATTCGCATATATGTGATAATCAATGACAAGTCAAGTTGACAGTGCAAAGAAAGCTACGGCTACTACATCACAGGTGAATGACGTAATTCTTCTTTCTACGCATATTAGGGTTATACATAGCTCTATGAAATGAAACAATATACAGGATAATTCCACAGAATATGAATTAATAGTATTAAGAACTTAATTCTTCTCAAATACATCAGTTCCTCTTTAAAACAATAGAATCATGTTTAGAACTATTTAACTAGGCTTAATGTTATATACCATGTAGCTTTCCACATAATGTCAAACTGAGTTGTCACAGGTAGTAGTTGTTTATTATTTGCTTCCCTTCGAGGGAAATAATACAAATTAAAGATTTTTAGAAACATTCACCATTTAAAAAAAATATTATTTCTAAAGCAAGACGATTTTCCATTTAACAGGCATTTTTGAAAAGTTTGAGCAACTCATAATCTTGTTGCTTAATGGAATTACGGGATATTTAGAGTTCATATTTGATATGAAGGCTTTTATTATTTATGTTTGGATCTGAAATTTATCAATATCGTTACTACTGTAGAATATCAAATCTTTAATATCCTTCAGTAATTCTTTTTAGAAACTCTCTGATTTTGAACTAAAGTCACTTTCTTTTTAGTGACATTAGATTACTTTAAAATTCTAAGTAGAATCTTTTTCCAAATTCTCTTGGATTTACATTAACTTGACAACAACCGTAAGTCATCCTGTTTTCCCACTGATGAGTAGCACATAGCAATATAAGCGGGTAAGTCAACGGATTGTAAAATAAGCTTGTAACAGATAGTTTCTGCATTTCATCTGTTTCCCAGCTTAAAATTATAGTGTGTTCCCATAAATTAGTGTCGGGGCTTCCTTAACTCACAACTTTTGATTAAAGAACATGACGATAGATATTGTTACATATTCATAAAGTAAAATTTAAAAAGTTTTTAATAGCACAAAGTTAAGCATTTTCCACATGTCTTCTTTTCGCGGCGAGTAACCCATCGACACTTGGCTGGAAATTGAGTTCAGTCTCGATGAGCCTAGGTTAAGTTTAGTAAAATGCATGCAGTCTGTATACAAGAACATTAAGTATCTTGAACGAAATAAGAGGTGGCAGCTATCAAAAAATGTTTAGTACATAAGTGGTGGCAGCCTTGCTTGTTACGTAACATAGCCAAACTGAACTCAATTTCCAACCAAGTGTCGCAAGCCGAAAGGCTGTCATTTGGAAATTACTTAACTTAGTTTTTGTTGTTAAAATAACTTTTTAAATTTGTACTTGATGAATACGTAATGATATTCATCGTCATGTTCTTTAATCAAAAGTTATGAGGTAAGGAAATCTCGACAATAAGTTATGGGGGCACCCTAAAATTCATCTCTTCATTAAACTAGCTGTATTGACTGAATACTAAATTTCCGTCCATAAACTTAACAAAGAACCTTTGGCCTATCTTGATAGTTAGCTCAATATTTCAAACATGATTTTTTTTTTATTTTGCGGCGTATACAAGGGTCTAACAAATTTAACGATACCAAATGTGAAAGTGTCAAAGAGTGGTGCAAGAAATAACCTGTAGAGTCTTGTTTTATTAGATATGCAACTTGAGCTGCAACACACGTGTTATAAAAGATTTTGGAAATAATCGGTGCGGGATTAACCCCTATGGGGCCTATAGGCAATGTAAATTTCGCGGTTCCCGACCCCCAACTTAAAAAAACTAGAAATATTTATTGATTTTAGTTTAATCACTATGTAACTAGTTTTTGAGTAACCAACAATATGACAAATTGAAATAACAAAACATTTCTTTTCGGGTAATCTTTACCAAAAATAGTTTCAAATCTCGAGTATAAAACATTGAAATTTGAAAGCAATTTTAAATAAAATTATTTAAAAATTACAAAGCTTTTTAATGTAATTTCAATATTCTACATTCAAGGACTGTTGACTTGTGACCCATTAATCTGCTAACAAATTTGAAAACATGAAAAATATTCCAAGAAATAATCTTCTGAATTTAAACGGTTCTGGATTTTAATTTCAGTAAGTTCGAGTACACAGTTATTGTAAATCAAATGAAAGCCTTGAAAATAATTTAAAATAATAATAATAATAATCTCGGAGGACCCCCAAAGTTGTGGGGCCCATAGGCAGTTGCCTACACTACCAATTTGGTAATCCGGTCCTGGAAATAATATACTTATAGTTTTAAACTGCAATAAAGAAAATTGCCATTTGACGGATTAGATGCAAAATTTCCTCCAGATCTACAGTGTTGTAATGACCATGTCATTTTTCATACATCTAACTCGTTTAGTTATTTGAGTGCGCAGACACACACATCCAAAGAGACAGACAAAAAAAAATCTGACTCAGGAAATCAATTCGGAATTCATCAAGATCTCGAGGTTGAAATATTTTGCTATTACAACACTTTCTATGTGTAATCTGTAATACCTTATACGAGAAAGTCGCTTGCGTATGATAGAAAAAGTCATTTTTTTAAGTAAAAAATATTAATCAAAGAATCTGTGATAGGTTTTTTTAGTAAAATTAATCGCCAGTAAAAAAGTAACTAGTCATCTAAACATTCAATTTTCTTCTCTGCAAATTGCCTTGAAAGATTTCAAAATTTAAAATAGAAAAAAAGAGAGAAAAAATCTGACTTAGGAAATCAATTCGGAATTCATCAAGATCTCGAGGTTGAAATATTTTACTATTACAATACTTTCTATGTGTAATCTGTTATACCTTACACGAGAAAGTCGCATGCGTAAGATAGAAAAAGCCCTTTTTTTTAAGTTTTTAGTAAAATTAATCGCCAGTAAAAAAAGTAACTAAGTCATCTAAAAATTCAATTTTCTTCTGTGAAAATTACCTTGAAAGATTTCAAAATTTAAAATAGAAAAAACAGGGAAAAAATGTTGAAAAATAACTAAAAGCTTTAAAACAGTTATTCAAAAAATATTTTGAGACAGAAGCCCGTTATTTTGTTGAATTGTTTGGAAAACAAATTTCTGTATGTTTATTTTCCTTCTTATAAATCTCCATTTTCTTCTTATAAAATGAAAATATTATTCACTTAAAGAGCAAAGTGGAGTACTGAATGTTTGTTTTTTTCACGTGTCATTTTAAGTACAAATGCATCATGAACATAAACATAGAGGGGAAAACGATTTTTTCGTTGGAAAGATGTCATTTCATGAATTTAATACATATCAATAACTATAATCATCTAAATTACTTAAAGACGATCAAAATAAATTTAAATATTTAATTTTTGTCTTTATGGATCACTGTAAGTTTTTACATGATATAAAAAATATTTTAGCGGTGTTTGAATATCAATTCCGCCTTAACATTTTTTTTTATCAGCCACATTCAAAATATCACCATTTTCTTCTTAAACTCTACTTTGAATATAAAATTGCGCAAATTATGTACCTCAAAGATCGAACGCTTTTTTCATTGAATTCCTTTTATCTTAGCGTTTTATTTCAAACGATTCGTATGAACTAGAAAATTTAGATTGAGAATTTTTTTTAAAATAGAGATGAGATATTGAATTAATTTTGTTTCGAACTACGCATTCGGTTTCTCTGAAAAATTTTTGTCATGTGAATTTTATTGCCAAAACTTTGTTTAGAATAGGAATTCGGAAAAAATCATTTTAAAGAAAAATTATTCTAAATTGGTTTAGCTGCAGATTACAATTATTTTCATAGGATTTAAACGATGTGTTTCTAATGCTTTATAGTGTCCTTAATTTTAATTAAAACAGTTTTAACCATGTATAGGTTACGATCAATGTGATAAATTGGTTATTATAATAATATTACTTATCGGTTTTTATTATTAAAAATTATTTTTTAATCTGAAGCGGACGTTTTATTATATAAAATCGGAAAATCCTTGTTTCATCACTGGATAAGTGATTCATAAATCGAGAGTCAGTGAAAAAATTGAATCGTTGATTGCAGAAATAACATGATTCGATTTTTTTCGTATTTACCCAATCATTCAAAAAATGACAAAATCACATTATAGGTATATAAAATGTACCAGGTAAAAAAAATCCCTGATTTAAAATATTAATAAGTGTTTTTTCAAGCTTCCTTTTGATATTATTCGATTTACGTGGTTTCCACAATCAACGATTCAATTAATTTAATTTTTAAACCTGATTCTAAAAAATTTAGCGATCTCATATTGTTATATTCATTATATGACTAGAAAAAAAATCGCATGTTTGATTGAGACATTTCTTGTTTTTTAAATTGGCCTATTTACCATATAGTTATTTATGAAAAACGCTGATATTTCGACTATCTTTTTATTAAGAACCTAATAAAATTTTGAAAATCTCTACTTAATGAGCACCTGTTACCCAAGAAGTAACTACTGGTCAAATTTGGTAGCTCTAAGTCCAACGATCTGACCTATAGAGAGTTTTGAACAATTTCTGCGTCATGCATGCCGCATCACGCATAACACAATTTACAGATAATATCCAGCCTATAAAGATCATCGTGTTAAAATGATTGAAAACAACTAAATTGTAACAGCAATTCTTTAGAAAGTATTTAAGACAGAAGCCCATTACTTTGTTGGAACGTACTAAGTAGAATATTATTCTACTTAGTAGAAAAGGTGGGTAGTTTAAGTTTATGTAATTTAAAGTCGTTGTGACTGCTCATAAAACCTTAAATGACACGAAGACACAACTTCTGTATTTTGAGTTTAATATCATCATCATTCATCAAATTCTATTTGACACAAATAACTCCCACACTTCATCCCGTTTTTCACTCTCCGCGTAGCACCGTGACTGTCAAAGTTTAAATTATTACGTCATTAGAAATTTTGTTTCCGTCCTCCACGTCCAATTAGTTGTTTCTACATCATCATTACTGACTGTCTTTATGTGAAGACAGCATTATTTCTCGCTGCAACACTTCAACGTCATCATTGTTTATATTCGTGAGAAATCGTTTTCTGTGTTTTACTATGCAATGGCTTTACTTTTGTTTTCACATGAGTCATTAGCGTTTCTCAAGGATTTGTACTAGTTTTATATAAGAATGCAAAATCATACAATATAGGTTTCTTCTGGAATTCTAACTTGTGTTGCACCAAGGCATGAAAAAAATATAGAAAAATCTAATTATTGAAATCAAAATAAGAAAAGTTGCAATGTGTTTACACGAAAAGAAAATGTATCTCTACAAAATAGATAAATATATGTAAGTAGCACACAAGATAATTTTAATGTTAGTTCTTTCACATACAATGACGTGTCTGACTCTCGCATTGAATTACAGAATTTTTTATATATAAATGTATATAATCAAGACAAAATAGCAATTACAGTACAACACCGGTTAATACGAACTAAAGCGGGGAGGGAGTTGTTTCGGATAACGATTTTTTCGGTTAAGCCATGAACATCTATTACTATTTGTATCTAATTACTGTATGTAATTCTGAAATGTTTTGAATATGAGACGAATTCAAAACACACTTTATAAGCTACATTTATGTTCTTTATCAAAGTTAACCCTTCGTCGGGGGCAAGATTCGCACCGGCGGCGCGGCGAGTTCTAGCGCAATGCGTCTGACAGGCACAGGTAAACAATATCATAATTAATAGTCTTAAATAACCGTTACTTTTAATTTTAGCATACTAAAATTAATCACTGGAAAAAGTTAGGATGTCGTTGCAAAACAAATCTCGCCTTCGCGATTATTTCCGTTCAGTATAGTACTTGTTTTTTGGATTTGCGGTTTCAAAGCCATTTCGGATAACCCGGGTTTCGGCTAATCCGAGTTCGGTTAAAGGCCGCGGTGGCCTAGTGGTAAGGTCTCGACCTAGAGACCGGAGGGTCGCAGGTTCGAAACCCGATTCCACCGAAGATCCGCCGTGCATGGTGCCTGTTGAGCCCTAAATCATACGTAGTGGCCAAACGTCCTTCCGTTGATGTGGCGTGGAATCTTGGAGAGGGGGCTGCCAGCTCAGGCGTCGCCCTCGTCATCTGACCGCGGTTCAAAATTACGAGGTCCGTCCCTAAATAACCCTCGTGTTGCTTCAAAACGGGACGTTAATATAACCTAACCGAGTTCGGTTAACTGTAATTAAAATTCAGCGTCACTTGAACAAGCTCAAGTATCTTAAATATCCTTTGCGTTCTTCCATAGATTGAATTAACAATAAATACCCCGAATAGGATGCGTCGTGTAGTCAGATGATTAAATAAATTATTAGTTCAAGTTGTTAATTAGTTAAAACTCCAAATGATTGATTAATTAGAGTAGAGTCCCGCTCTGACGTTGCATTAGAGCTGTGTGGGACATACCTCGTAATTTTAAACTGCGGGACAGATAACGATGTTGGCACCTGATCTGTTTTGAATGTTCTTAATTGAGGCAAGAAAGACAAATGAAAATTCTGATGCTACAATAGTCACTGACAACTTAAAGTGACAGTACACAGAAAGCTACGAGTGACCATATGACCTGTAAATGATGCCATAATGTCTCTGAGCCTCCTAGATCTATGTAATTAAACAGATGTGCATTTCTAGAATATTATTGCATAAGATACCGATTGCGGGCGTGTAATTCCAAATTCTGTTGAAATATTTTATTAACATTCATAATCATGTTCATGACTATTTATCTGGAACGTTATGATACACTTCTTAGATTTCCACATACTGTTAGCTTGAGTTGTCAATGTCTGTAGATGAATTTGACCTTGGAATAGAAACGTGGAGTCCATATGATTACATCTACCACTCCAACTTTTGTTGGTGTGGTTCGGAAGTTTGGAGGGGGAGTGCCAGCTCTCATGTCGTCCTCGTCATCTGACCTAACGCCACCCTGAGCCTCCGATACCTATGACTACTAGGGACATCTCATCGGTTCTAAATGAGCACAAGATGGATAAAGCACTGACACCAGAGCCGGCGGCCCCCACAACCAAACGCCCGAACTAATTTATTGAAAAACAAAATTCACAAAACAATTTACAATTTCCAGAAATGTACAGAATTGAAAATGAGAAATATCATCAAAAAAATGAATAATAAAATAAACTTAAACACTATCGAAACAACAGCCTATACATTAAATCAGTTCAAGCAGTTATGTCTGTTCAAGATGTTTTACAGTATCAGTCTTATTCAAATCACATTAGAACAATTAGTTGCCACTAGAACATATAGTTATTAGCGATTCAGAATGATAAGGCCCGTCCCAAAATAGCCCTCGTGTTGCTTCTAAACGGGACGGTAATGTAACTAAACTAAACTAACTCCACTCCAACTGAGATTGCCCGATTGCAGAAAGAGAGAAAACCTCCTCCTGATGCTATGTAGAGATCTTAGGCCAGCTGACGACCCGATACTGTCCTTGTAGAGTCTGTCGTCTACAGCTCAGCAGGTAGTTTTTCGCACCCTGTGAGTGAAATTGAGGCAAGAAAATAGGTACAGCACCCCAAAGTCCTTAATGAATTTATTTGTTTGCAAATTAGTTAAGCAATAAAAAAGAGAAAAATCAGCAGAAAACCGCATTTGCCAGCTTTTCCCCCTTCATGTTGTAACTTTAAAATAATAGATAATTTATTAAAATAATTTTTAAAAATATATATGATAATTATATAAAAAGGATTCTTAATATATAAAAGTCGTTCTTGCTAAGTTTTTGAGTTCATAAAGTACTTCAACTATTTCAAATGTTAGAGCAGACTTCAAATTGAATCCATATTTGTTCTGAATCGTCTTTGATGTTTTCATTCCAGAGTTTAAATTTGAACTATATTGAGGAATTTCTGCGACGTTGAAAGTGAACCATCGTAAAATAAATAACAAATAATCTTGAAATAAATAAGGAATCATCATGAAGTAAATAACGAATCATCATGAAATAAATAACGAATCATCATGAAATAAGTAACGATACATCATGAAATAAATAGCGAATCATCATGACATAAATAACGAACCATCATGACATAAATAACGAATCATCATGACATAAATAACGAACCATCATGACATAAATAGCGAATCATCATGACATAAATAGCGAATCATCATGAAATAAATAACGAATCATCATGAAATAAATAACGAATCATCAAAATAAATAACGAATCATTATAGAATGAATTAATAAACGGAGAAAATTTAAAAACAGTATTCGGGAAACAATTCTGTTTTTAAACTCTTCGTATCTTTAGAAATGAATAAACTGGTATGAAATGAATGAAATTTGATAAGTGTTTTTTCACCAACACCGTGTATCTATTTGAATAAATTTTGGAAGAAACCTGTCAGTTGGGAGTTCTATCTGTCCGTCCGTCCGTGTGCATAATATGATTTTATTGCTAAAATTGTAGATCAGTATCAAATTAGTTTTATCAGCTAAGAGTTTCAGAAAAATTATCAAAGTATTATCTCTTTTCATGTTAATTTTTCGTGGATCGTTTCTTATATATATCTGTGACTTTAGACAAAATGATTTTACCACGAGTGTCACTGCACTCTATAGATGACTTCTAGTTTACCACTCGAAAAATAGTACAGCTACGGGATTCATTTCATTTTCATACAATGGGTAATCAAAACCAGAAGCTCATGCGCTATTTATTCCGTCATTCATTTTCTCTAAAGTTTTATTCATTGTGTTAGCAGAGGCTATGAACATAAAACTCATCATTAGTCTCGGGTATTCATACGAAAAATTCTCGTAAAAATTCTCTTTTATCATTTTCGCTATTTAGAAAAACAAAACAGGTATTGTTTGGTAATTTTATCATTTACAAATAATTTATAGTTCGTGTACTGACCTATCAATGTATTTTGTACAGAAAAAAGTGCAAATGACCACTTAAACACAAGTATTGCATTTTTTTTTATTTCAAATTGCATGCAATACTTGAGGCAACGGTGGCCTGGTGGCAGAGTCTGTGCCATCAGTTCTATTCCGCAGATGATATGCCGTCAAGGTGTGAGTCCTAAACCTGCCTTTCTGTGTTGAACGTCTTCATATGGGCGTGATGCTTAAGTTTAGAGAGAGGGTGCCAGTAGAGGTTGAGATAAGTTATATGTTCTGTTTCGAGGCAACACGAGGGCTATTTTGAGAGAAGAAGACTACAAGAAATAGACTTCTCTTAGCCTCGAAATTTTGAAATGTGAACAGATGTCCAGGATGACACCTGAGTTGAATTCCTCTCCCCAAACTTCTGCGCAAACCAGCGTGAGATTGTTTGACCTTTGACGTCAATTCTGATGTGTACCGGACCCACATTCTCGGAAAATCTTTGGTGGAATTGTGTTCCGAACCTGGAACCCTCTAACTCCGAAGCCAAGACCTTAACCACTAGGCCATTTCTGCCCCACGCTAGTATGCGTCCTTTTCATCTAACTACTGTTCAAAAATTACATCCATAATTCGGCGCGTTGCATCGGTCAGTTTTAGTAGCAAGAGAGTGGATTTTTTTTTCGTTCAAAATGTTAGAGTGCCAAGAATATTTTACTAAATGTGACTAAAGGACCGGGGGGGGCTGTTTAAAAATTTGGAATTCGTAATTTTTTTAACAGTACATTTATTGACTCAAACAACATCAAATATAATTCTTTACTTCCTTTAAAGACAATTTTCCCAATTGGAAGTGTATGCCTATTTTTGACGATTTAGAAATTAGCTATTGGGCCACGGTTATTGTGGTCTCTCTGTATAAATACTGATTGAGACGATTTAATACCTTAAATTGGCTCACTCATTTCCAAAAGTCTCCTCTTCAGTGACATTTATCTATCTTTTTAATTCACAGAGCTGGAACCAGCAGTCTGAGGTAGCTACGGAGAAATGTTTTATGACACACTCTCTTGTTGTGTCCCTTTATTGTCACTGCCTCCGCGAATGAATGCGGAAAATGAAAGGCCGTATCTGCATCGGGCGCGCGTGTTTCGATGCGTGCAAGTGAAACCCACCATTCCCGAAAACGAAAATGGAGGGATGCCTTTCATGCCACAAAGCAAATGAATTTCAATTTCGTTTTCTCTCGCACGACATTCGTGACCTGGATGCCCGGATGTCATTTTCGTTGCATCGGAGGAACTGATGTTGTATTTGTTTTCTCCAGATTGGCATCAGCTGTCGCGCTTTGTTTTGAATTAATTGGCGGGGAAGTTATCAGGAATTGTGTCTGTTTTGTTCTTTTTTTATGTTGTGTGTTCATTGCTGATGGAATATTGTAGCTCCATCAATAAGGAATTTAAATCGATTCATTTCATTCTTCTGGAATGGCTCTATAATACTGGTTCTAATTTCTCATGTGCGAAGTATACTGTCTGTTTTCAGATACAGAAACTCTTCGCTCTTTTGCGCATGCTCCACTTGGCTTTGATTTCTCCAAAATAGAGATGAGATGGAAGAGGAGATGATTACTTTTTATTAAGCAATACATGGAAATATTGCACAAGTTTCGAATTAAAACTAGATAGTACAATTTTTTAAAAAATGAATTCAGAAGTGACGTCAGAAAAGAATAGCTAAAAGAAAAACGGGCCTGACAAAAAACTTCGGAAAGGCGTTCTTCTTACTCAATGCGTATCATTCCTCTGCGGAGTAAAATTGTCGAAAAGTGACAGGCGCTTGCCTCTGAAATGAACATTACATGAAATTTTGCAATCGTAAAAAAAATTGGACTTTCAAAACTTTGGTGAATTTCGAGGTTTTACATAGACATTCCTGTGTCTGGGAAAAACATTTTAGGAATCATGTTTATCCCATAACTCAAAACACAAAACGACCTACTTAATGGAATTTGGCACGGAAAATTGATTTTTGCTTATACCTGAATTATTGATCGAATTTTCAATCAAATGGAACTTCGAAACTTTGCTGATATTGTTATGTCGAATTTTTATGAAGTCTATCACTCAGAAAAAATATTTTTCCTGAAACGGACTTGGATTTTAGTTTATTGTACTTATGTAACAACATAAAATAGCCATATTTCGAAAAAATTTTTAACTTGCGCTTTGCCATCCAAGGCTACATTTTTAACTTTTACATTCAATCATCTGCGCATTTCCGCCCTTTTCCCAGGAAGAGAAACACATTATCAGTTATTGCTTTTGAATGCAAGTGCGTCAAACGAAACATATTTTCTAGTTAAATTTATTACAATTTAAAACAATTTTATTTACATACCGGAATCAGAGTAAAATTAGCACTGAAATCCACACTAGCGTAATTCAATAAATAAGTTTTTGAATTTTAAGGTGGTGTAAAAATAGTTTTTAATTGCAATCAATAATAGTTTCCAAGATTATTCTAGGAAACCAGTAAAAAAGATCATTTTTGATGCTTTGATAAGATTTTATTCTATGCCATACGAGAACGTTTGATAACATCTTGACACAATTATTATATTTAAAGCTCGTCCTTTTGTGGATGTAGGCGAGAAAACTGAAAAAGTCACTACAATAAATAATAAATAGGAGAAAGACAATCGTTTTTATTCATTTACTCAGTTGTGTTTCTCGTTATCAACCGTATATATATATATATATATATCGGACAGGAAGAAAGCTATTATATTTTCCTATAAGCAAACCTTTCAAAGTGCACCAAGTCTTGCACCAAAATTTTCCTCTGTGGGAGATCACGAAAAATCTTTTGTGTAACATGAAGTGTTTTATTTCCACATTTGATATCTTTCACATCTTGCCTTATTAAATCAAATGACTCGCAATAAAATTAATCCGCCATTGTCTTAGCACATGCGTCGTTAAAGTTACGAATAAACGAATGGTGCGCATAACAAAAAAGAGGAATAATAAACATTCGTCTGATACAAAAGAATGACACCGATGCGTGCGCTTTGTTGGATTTATTGTTCCATTTTGGGGTAGGAATTCCTAAAAACTCGTTTCGCGCGCACAAACTCCCTCATCTGTTCGTGACGTAACGCACGAACATGTAAAGTACTTCTACGTAGCAGGTGTTTTCGATAATAACCTCTTTTTGTTTCGTTTGGGGAGTTCAGACGAACAACCCTGTGGAATTCAACCAGCAACACCCTCGGAATAGTACTCCAGAATTCGTCCCGAAGCAGCGATTTCAAGTCTGGATTGCATGTTCCCTTGATGGCTTGAAAGCATAGCTTCTAGGTTTGAAAGTTCAAACGTAGAAACTTTCTATTTACTTTAAAGACTTAAACGGAGATTTTCAAGAATAAAATTTCTTTAACTTTTAGATTTAGAGAAGATGAAATCTCAAAATATATTTTAAAAATGAATATTTGGTTGGAGAAAAAACGAAGTGCTTTCCTGTATTTTTAAATCGTTGGAAGATAAGACCTGTGGTCATTTTTTGACCACCTACTGGGATATCTATTTATATTTTTCTCATCAACATAAAAACTGGCACAACACTTGGGTATGATACAGCTGAAAAGGGAGTAAAACTATCCATAGGGCGATTCGTGGAGGGATAGATTAAGGTTGTGAAACCCTAATGGTTTAGTGGCTGTACTAGCCCGTATACAGAGGAAAAAAACTCTACTGATACAGCCAAGCGCGCCACCGTAATGAAAAGTTTGAAAGTTTGGAATTTTCTACACCAGCACTCTTAATATCATTGGACTGTCGGCTTGGATGGTTGTTATGGTGTTGGCCTGATATGGTAAGGGTTTCGAGTCAAAATAGCTGAGGTTTTCAGATTCTAAAGGTGGGTTGTCAGCATCCATGTCGAATTATTAAAGTATTTGAAAAAAATACTTGATGTTTTGGCACATTCGAAAAAAAAGAGAAATTGATATTTCAGCATTGTCGCTGGCTTTGGTAAACAACTTAATCTTGTTAATCTCTATTTGAAATTGAATTAATTTTTATTTAATAAAAGTATTAGTTTGTTGTCTAATCTTTTATTCAGCTCAGGGTTGGCGAGAAAACTTTTCGGCAAAAAGAGGGTGACAAATCAATTTTCAGCTTAAAAAGATAATCGTAGATGGAAATAGTTTAAAAACGCTGACTTTAAGAATCTCTATATCCAATATACGTTACCAATATAGTGTACTAGATTAAAGATGCGTGGGTTCTGCTTGATCTTTATAACGTTATCTTTGAATAGATTAATTTAATTCCGTACACATTTGTATGACACTGAGTTGCATAATTCATTGCAAGAAGCTCAGAAGGCATGCCTGAAGCACGCACCCCGACTCAAAACATTTCTGATCCATATAGTGTGCGTGGAAGCAGACTGGGCAACCTTCACGAGGCCGCTTCTGCTTGCCAGCAGTATTATCTTCAAATTATCAGCGATTGCACCTTTTCAGAAATTCTCAGCTGCTCCGCAACCCTATGTCTACAAACAAGAGCTGGAAAAATCGTGCCTACCGCTTTAACACGATTCGCACGTATGAGCTCCACTTCACGTAAAAGCGTGATCGATACGCAGTCCTTGAACAGAGATTTATTTCTTAGAACAGGGTGCTATAAAATATGATACGGTAATTATTGAAAGAAAGTATGTTTGTGAAATTCTTTCGAAATTTTGTCACGTTTAAAATAAACTTCTGTTATCGATAAATATTAAAACACGTTAATTAAGTTT